>DWTO01006014.1:0-10317 GCA_018244755.1 Jemadia pseudognetus
GCTTGCGTGCTCCATCTTAGGCCGCATCCGCGCTTTACATCAGGCGGGATCGCGGCCAAACGCTAGCCTATCACACGTTAAAAAAAAAACAAATTTAAAACTCATTGGTCCTAATAAAATTTTCTAAAACTTCTGGTGTTATGTAGTCAATTTATATATATTTATATATAATGAAAAAGTTACGCATGAGCACAAGAGATTAGGTCTAAGAGATCGTACACAGGCCGGTTTTCTACCTACCTTACGGTCTCCGACCCTAACAAAGTATGTGACAAATTTACACAAAAAAAATTACACGTTATTTAAGCGTTCTGTATTCTTTTTTATGTATTTCTTATTTTAACTTGAATTATGCCCAATCTGACTTCTCTTCGAGTGCGGGATGTTTTGAGAAAGAGCATAAGATGTTCTCCAAGCTTCATCATTCCTTAGATTAGGCGTGACGGTGTGTAACATCGTTATTATACACAATAAGTAGTATATTTAGGTAATAATAACTAAGTATATAATGCTAAGGAACTTAAAATATAAGGTACATAATCCAAAGGAGAGAACTATAGACCTGAACGGCACAACTTGTAGTAACAGACGGCTTTGAACTATGTCTGTTGTTCCAAAATCATGATATTTAAAAAAATAGGCAGTGTTCTGGATTCATTATTTGTATGTTATTTATTGCCTTTTGTTTCTAGTATTTCTATCTATTATTTTTATTCATTACTTTTACTATTATTTTCATCTAATGATTTTATATATTATTTGGTTTGTTACATATATTTGTAGTATAATATTATGTCTATAATACTGTCTTTTGTTTAACGTGTTTTTAAAGTATGTAGATCAGATAGCTGTAACCGAGCATACTTTAAAAAAAAAATTTCGCAATGTGTATGAAGTTAATTTTAAATATTATGAGTATTTTTGGAACCTCAGATTAAGCCTGTCTGCTATTTATTTCTACTTCTATGTGTAATTCTTTACTATTAATTCTATGTAAGGTTGATTCATATTTCGATATTCGATATATTTCGATGAAATATGTATGAGATGGTTTAAAGTCACGTATGTACATAGGTTACCTACATCAGTTCAATAACCCGGTTAAATAGCTTTTATTGATTTTCAATTTCAGTGATAAATTTTTACAACACTACCGATAAATTTTTCCAAAAAAAAATTGCATTCAGCAATGAACATACATGGCATTATTCTGAGAAATATTATCATTATTAATCTTTTTACGAATCCACTATTAAAATGGGTTTTCTTTCGAAATAGGGAGGGTTAAAACTTCCTCAAGTTTGTCTTTTTCATTTTTAATCTGGAAAACAAGCAGACTTTACGTCTGATAGTAAGAAGCAATCGTCGTCTATGTACAAATGCAAAACCCAAAGAGTACCCAATGTGTTGCAGTCTTTGAGGGAGTGTTCTCTTGCCCAATTAACTTTATCCAACCTTACTATTAACATGAATGATGTGTGTATGCAAATGAATTTTTTTGTATGTGTGCGTGTGAAAGTTTATATGTATGTGTAAATATTGGTGTATGTGTGAGAATGCGAATCATAAATGAGCACGCTGTATGTTGAAAAGTCACTATTAATTATTTTAAGATACGATTACAATTAGCTGTTTTCTCAGCTATAACTAGGCTTAGGCTTTAGGCCTATTTTATACAATTAGACACCGCAGGGCGGCTTGTGGCGAGCTGTTGGTGAGTGGCGACACCACGGTCCTGATTGCTCCTGGGAAAGAGTTCTGTTCCTCGTCTCCGTTATGCGGAGTGGACATCGAGAAGAACAGACCCCACCTCTGACCTCCCTCAACCAGCCGGTCGGAGTGGAGACGCAAGAGCTGTACGCTCGGGGGACTGTCAAGTGGGGTGCGACCACTCCCGCTGTTCAATTACGACGCAGTAATTGTAATCTATCACTTGGCATCCCTCAGCCACTTGTGTAGACCTCGTCATATCATGACAGGGCTGAACACCCAGCTGGTGGCGAGTCACCGCCTGCTATTGTATATAGAACAATAGAATTGGCAGGCGTTTATTAATTATTTGCGATTTTTCAGATACTATCTAATTTTTCTTATTATCTCTAAGTTACCGTTAGCTTCATTTATTTTTATTGTAAGGCTAAAACCTTTACCACATAACAAGTGTTCATAATCGAAATTAATAACAGAGGCGTTGACAAAGCGATCGGGTCCTATGTTTTTCGAATAGCGAAATTAATATCACATACAAGTACCCCTTAATGCTTTTATATAAGTTTTTCGTTGTGTAATTTTTTTCCTGGTTTTATAACAGTTTCCCTTTGTGTAAATCTTTTGCTGCTTTTGTAAAAGTTTTATGTTGCATAAATGTTTTGCTGCTTTTATAAAAATTTTACGTTGAGTAAAAATTTTGCTGCTTTTATAAAAGTATTACGTTACTTAAATCTTTTGCAGCTTTTATAACAGTTTCATGTTGCGTAAAACTTTTGCGTTCTGTTATTAAGCTATGGTTTTATTTACTTACAAAAATGAAAAATCGAACAAGACATTTAAACTTGAAACTTATTTTTGTTAACAATACTGGAAGATAATATTAATATACCGTTTTACCGCTATTATAAATATAAATAAAATTTAAAATTACATGTTCTTAATTATTATATTAAATTTATCATACAACTTTGTGAAGAAAATAACTGAAAAATATTATTAATGCAAATTTAAGTTTCGTAATATTTTAGCATTTCTTCATTCGGTTCATCAATTACTTCAGTTCTCTGCTTTTGATTTAGTTTCATAAATTTAATTTAGCTTTGATTGCCTTCAAAATTGACACCCTCAGTCGCCCTCATTTTATTATAAGGCGTAACATTCAAGTAAATAGTTAATCATAAATGTAACATACAATTTGTACACACAAAAAAATTATAAAACTTGTACATATTATATATAATATAAAACCCAAAAAAATTAAAAAAATGTAAATAGAAGACAAAAAAGAACATAAAAAGACAAAAATCTTAAAAAGGTGTACATTTTGTAATTTTCATTATAATGCTTCCGTATGTATTCAATATTTATATACTCGTAGGTACATAAATTGATCAATATCTACACTTAAAATATCATATTATTTTTTGTGACTTCGAACATCACATTTTAAGCTTGGAATTTAAAGCTCGGCTTATGAAAACCACGTGGGATAGTATTTCCCCGAAAGCTAGCACGCAGGGAAACTTGTCATCGGTCTAAGATATGAAATCATAGAGGAATAAATTGTGAAGTATATTTACTCAACCGTAATAATAAATTAGATTATGGTAATGTATCTATGTAGATGTAACTATGAACTCAGATACTGTGATACAAAGTAGAAGTTGCGGAACGGCTATTTTTCCTACAGTTCGAATATTAATGGTTTTAACTATCACAATTACAATACTATATAATAGACTCACTTCCTATTCCATAGTGGGACGTAAACGTAACTGATAAAACGTGGGAGTTACTACACTCCTCTGCCTACCTCTTCGGGGATAACAGGCGTAATGTTATGTTTAAAACTACACTTGAACTCGCTGCGTATCAATTTTTGTTAAAAATAAATTCACAATACAAAACATAAAAATGTTATTAACCGTTTCTTATAGTTTTTTAACAACAAAACCAGTGAAGTTACCTTTAATACTTGTCTGTTTTTCGGTGTTTTGTGTCTTACCGAAACTTGTTATTATTTTAATAGAAACATCTTTAAATACTTAATATCCTACCAGATGGCAAAATAAATCCGATGGCAATAGCGCCAGTCGAAAAGACAATTATTTATACATACATCAACGTTCTTATTTTCTTTTACATTTTATCAAAAGAATAGTGTATTGTTCTCAATAATTTATACATGATATAATCTGAAATGAAATTTATCGAATTTAATTAGAGCCTTTGACTGTCTCTTTGGTCGAGTAGTTGCAAGCGTGACCTTCGATTGATAGGTCATGTTGTCCTGTAGGGTAGGTACTGGTGAAATTTTCTAACTCAGAATTACAGGTTATTTCTCGGTTATGACTCGGAATTGCAATTTGTGTCCTCTGTGTGACAATAGGCCTACCCCCTACTCTATAGCGGAACTTAAACGTAACTGGTAAACTAATCCACCCACCGCTTCGGAGATAAGGGACGTGATGTTACATTTTTTTAAATCAATGTCCACAAAATTCATTAACGATCAAAACTCTAAGGCCCCTTCGCTGTATTAAGTTTGACACGAACTCTACAATTTCCATGGTATACTATCTACATACATTAAAATCATTAATTATTCGAACTCTAGACGCAGCCCGCCTGTCAACATAGTGATACTCGTATACTTCAACTGTCATTGCTTAGTTCATTGCTCACATGAATATCGAATACATTGGAAACTATTTTTCGATTCTATCTGGGTAGGTAGCAGTCTGCGACTTGTGGCAAACTACATCTCAGTCCTCGTATCTTCTGCAAATACTTATTTATCCTTTATTGTTGGTAACTAAGGGCGGACTTAATTCCAATTGGCATTTTCTACCAATCAACCCAAGTGATGATCAAAAGTTGGGTTAGGCACCGGATTCATTTAATTTCCAAAACAAACAACAAAATAAAAATATGTCACTAGTACATGAAATAATATGAAATATATATAATAATAGATGAATACTTATAACTTCCCTATATCCTTGATAGGATCTCTATATACTTAATGCAAAATGTATATACGATGTAGTAAAACTGGTCGTGGATTGCTAGTTCCGTACCTAGTACAACTAAAAAAGGTGTGTACTTATGTGTGCATACAAGAAATTGTACTTCTTTGGCCTAAATTAAGTACTTTTTTGTTCAATTGAACCAATTTACGTCCCAGATATTAATAATTATTGTTTTTCAACATACTGAGTCTCTTGCGGGATAGGCAGACAGCACAGTGTACCAAATATATCTATCTCTACAAACCTGACGTTTTTCGTCGAAATTGATTATTCTCTTCATACTCCAGCTGGTTTTTGATATTGTCAGCCTTGTACACATACCACTAGAACTAACAGACATCGAATGTTTTTTGTTATTTACTTAATGTTAAGAAAGTAACGAATTGGAAAAACAAATAACAAAATACTTACTTTAAAATGTTCCTTTAATCCTGTGTTATATTCCTAAGCACAATTTTTGTTACGTCGCGAAAATACTCGTACACTAATCGATTTTTTCTTAGTTCGCCTTAAGAGATATAACTTTCAAAACTGTTACTTCCATTATTCAACTTCACTCTCGCTTTCTATGTGCCTCTTCATGTGTGTGTGTGTGTATTTGTGTGTATATAGGTATGTGTGTGTGTATACGTGTGTGTATGTGTGTGTGCCTGTTTGTATTTGTGTGTGCGTGTTTGTGTGCGTGCGTGTGCGTATGTATGTATGTGGTGCATATATGTATGTCTGTACGTCATCTCCATTATGTGGAGTGGATATCGAGAGGAACAGACCACACCTGTGACCTCCCTCCACCAGTCGGTCGACGCGAGAGCTATACGCTCGGGAGACCGCCAAGTAGGGTTTAAGCACTCCCGCTGTTCAATTATAACGTAGTAATTATATTGTATCACTTGCCATCTTTCAACCGCTTTCAGTGCTAGGCACATCATGACAGGTCTGAACATCCAGTTAGTAGTGAGACACCACCTGCTGCTATATTATAATATAAGCAAACGACAGTCGTCGTTAATCATTACTACATTGTCACGTTATAATAGAGCATTTCTATCTAAGATACTGTTAATACGAACGTAGGCGTCAAATAACACTAAGTCACTACACATACGAGTATATTCACAGCATCCATTAAGCCACTGTACATATGCATAGCATAAGTAAAAGCTACAGCGATCTAACATGTACAGTAAAGGTAGGCTTGTAAAATTAAGTAGGTATTTGTGATTCTAATATTGTACTACAATAACTTATAATTCGTTGTAGAGTGAGTGAGTGTATGAGTGCAATTGAAATTATTGTATTTTCAAATATTTGTAATTGCTTTGCCTAAGAGATGACATCGATTTAGGTATATGCGACCAAATAGCTGATAATGTTGTACATATTATTATTATTTAGCACACAAAAACTAGTATAGTCTGTTAGATTTAATGCGATTTAATCGCTGGTAATATTTAAGTAAATTATTAAGAAAAAAGCGATTGACAATAAAGCTTTAAAACGAGTAGTTTACATATAGGTAATTTATCACAATTTACATATACATAGGTATCCATCAATTTTGGTCGAATTTTATAGTTGTGTATAAAGTAGGTATCATGTTCCTTCAATATTAGTTCAACAAAATAAATTCAAAAGTTTTCTTTCAACCATAGTTCGTTTCCATTTGACTGAATTGGTTGGTTAACAAATGATTAAAATGTAACTTCTTGCAAATATAAATTACTGATAATATAATAATAAAAAAAATAATAAATCTTCTATTTTTCTATCTTATCTATCACCGTCTTTGAGTTTTATAATGTAAATAAAATTATAATTTAGATGGTAAAACCGTCGATAGACTGTAAATATTTAGTTTGAATCACTATTCAATGCCTTACCTAACTTAACATAGTACACTTACTATGATAAGTTAGGTAAGGCACCCCCCCAATCGGGTTCCCGCCTTGTCGCGGCGGGGGGGCTTAATAATCGTGGCGTGGTCACGATGGTAGCGATGAAACCAAGAGGAACCCTTAGAAAGTAAGAGGAGAGACGAGAGACGGGTCGGGTCGGCCCTTAATCCAGTTGAACTCATTATGGCGTAGCGCTGCTTTCTTTACTTTTCGTGACCAAAGGTTTGGTTAGCGGCAAAACTATAGAAGAGACAAACAACCAGAGGGTAGTAATATTATTACTTTAGAGACAATTTTCCTAGCAGTCATGGTCACGGTTTAGCGGGCGTAGTCGATGCGAAAGATTTGTGTTACGAACCTCGTCTTGTGTCCAACACGCCTTACATAGGAAAACTGGTACACGACATCTCCTGAATTTATTTCTCCGCTGGAGAATTTACAGAAGTATGCTAAAATTTCCCTGCAAAAACCAGCGCCGATTTTTAAATCAGCGTGACTTTAAACGACGCAAATTTTTCGCCGCTTTAATCTTGGTTAAGGCATTGGCTAATAACTAACCGATAATATTGTAAATATTTAAAAACTGTAAGCTGTACATTAAATCGGAACCGTGGAGAAAGAGCTTAATTATAATTAGATCGCGTAAAAAGGATTTTTAACGACAGTTAAGTTTAATAGTTTATTTCAAAACTGCTTATAATATATGAATAATTTTAAATGCATTATAAATGCGTGTAGTATAGTAGAGGTACGTTTTATTATATTATTAATATTACAGTAATATTATAGATAATATTGTATATATAACTAACTACACGGCACAAGGGATACAATAAAGAGTAGATTTCATTATGTAACAGTTGACACCCATACAATTTCCGGCCAACAAAGCTATTATCATTAATTAATGACGTATGAATACTTACTCACAGGTACTTATATTATTTTGGCGCTAATAAATAAACAAATAAATGTACTTTGAAAAACATAATAGCAACTCACACAAAGTTGAGTCCGATGTCACGTGTGTTGTAAACATAGTGTTTGTGTGTTTGTGTGTGTGTGCGTGCATGCGTTCGTGGGTGTGTGATCGGGTGGAGGTTTGTGTACGTATATGTGAATAAGGCATTCCAACTTAGTCCTCAGGGGTAGCGGCGCATCTGTGGTCGACTTGAGAGAGGAACCTAATCTTATCTGGGGCTGATCACAGATGTCCATGGGCGGCAGTAGCCACTTACCATCAGGTGGACTGCCTGCTCGTCTGCTACTTCTATGTTATAAAAAAAAATAACAGAGGTACATCAGCTACCCCTTGACGAGATCGTTTGGTTACGCTCAATATTAGCCGTTCCTTGCATCGCGAGGGTGCCACGCCACGCACTACACCGTGAGACTAGTAATGAGCTGCTGGCATAGTTTGCCGTACTCCCGCTGGTCGCCGGATATGCGCCTCATTTTCAGTCCTTTCTTCTCCTGCGCCTTGTTCTCGCACACGACCAGCTCGATCTGGATCCCGCCAGAATATTCTAGGTTGAGGAATACTGTTAGAGCTTCCGTGTCGTCGTGCCTGTCCGTGTGCTCGCTCGTTTCCACGAATATGTTCTGCGGAGGGACTCTCGTGTTGATCGTCTCTTTCAAGAGCTCCACTATCCTTTGCGAGTCGAGCTGCGAGCACATTGTACTGAGCGCCACTTCGTAATACTCCTGGACGCACGATACCTTTTGCGGACTCAGAAGGATTGGTATTTTCTGCTCTTGAGGCCTACAGACTTCAGTCAAGCGTAAGTCCATGGTAGAGCGCTGCAACTTTTCTATCTCATGTCTGGGGCATTCCTCTTCACATTTCTCCAGCTTATCTCTCGACATGTATACGTCCTCGCAGTATTCCTTGACTTCTCCGAGAACCCCTTGAGCGGAAAATGACGAGCGTGGTGTCTCCCCTCTCTCCGAAAAACTACTTCGTCCAAAGTCGCTTCGTTCTGAAAACGACGATCGTCCGAAGTCGCCTCGTTCCGAGAAGCTCCCTCTATCCGAGAACGAAAATGACTCTCGATGTTCTGAGAAGCTGCCCCTGTTCTCGCTGAAGCCGGAGCTGATGGACACGATGTTAGAGTATATCGAGTGGACGTTCTGCTCGCAGTTGGGCGACGCATTCGCCGAGTCGTTGCTTAGGGAGTCATCACTGAACCCTAAAGACTTGTCGCTGCCCCGCCTCGGATACCTGTTGTCTTCTGATAGGAACTTATTCGTTTCGTCCATACTTTCTTTGGGGGATTGCATTTCAGTGTCTTTGTCCTCGATGTCTTTGGGTAGTTCTAGGGGTAGCGGCGGTTCAGTTTCCTGACTGACTTTTCTGCCTATGCCCTTGGTTATAGATGGCCGATCGTCCAAGTCCGAGGGTTCGGATATCACGAACTGAGGTAGTGGATACTTGGAATTTTCCAAACTGTCGACGCTGTCCTCCGAAGAGGACGCCACTAGAGTTATTTCCGAGCCCAAACAGTCCGTGAGACTGATCTGTGGGTGTGTCGGTGGAGCATATGCAGGAAATTGTGCTCTGTGGATTTCTTGAAACATTTTCGCCTCGCCATTGTGACTGCCGTTTCCTATTTCTTCTTGGATCATGCCTAGTGGGGAGCCGGGGTTTGAAATAGGGGAGTTGTTTAGTGATCTGTGCGTCACCATGTGTATTTGTGGATGAACCATGGGGTGAAGTTGGGGATACTGCCCTGTGTCCATTTCTACATTGCTTCGGAGATCTAGAGGTGTGGCGCTGGCCTGCGGAGTTCCTCTGGTAATCGAGCCGGTGTGAAGGTAGCTGAGGCCTTCTGTTATCTGATGGAGGGGTGAACCGGGGCTGGCCGGTGACGTGGGTCCGGGTAGTAGTCCAAAACTTCCGTATGAATGAATCGACTTGAAGACCTCCTGGGAGATGTTCACGGGCCCGCCGTAAAGGTTGTGCAGGTTTATACCCATTTTCAAAGCCACGTCCTGCAAACAAACGCGTTAGCATTAAGTAACGCAGGCAACGTAAGAAATTTATAAATATGATCACATTAGTCTATGAAATAGGCCACACTCGCCGAGAAACAAACACGAGCTAGCTCACACTCTCGCTCAGCTTTAACTGTATACGCCCCGTCCCATAGATATATCACCCTACTGGCGTAAGTACATCGGCAATGTCAGTCACCGATAAGGACCAAAACTTGATTGTTTATGTGTGGGTGAAATGTCAAATTGAGTGATGTAAATCTACAATAAACATAAACGAATACCGAATCAAAAATGAGAAACGCCAATGTACGCGGATGTATACGTGTGAAACAAGCAGAGGCTGCAATTGGTCTCGCCCATAGATATTGGATACTAAAATGGGCTATGCGAAAAGGTCAGAGCATAGTATACGGTACGTTAGAGCGAGATAGACAGACGAGACCACTTTAGAACACAATGTCGGCCTAAGTCAGCCTGACATCAGCCTCTGGACGGGGACGCCAAACAAGCCCGCCTGAACCTCTGGAAGGAGAGATACCCCATAGACCCATGTATCGACCAAGAAGAGCGACTGCCGCCTGGACATGATCTACCTTGGGCAACTTAGAAGTCCCTGAATAGACTACGGACCCAAGTAGGCCGAAGCAGGGAGAACATGCTCAGGTGGGGCTTCAGTTCGGAGA
>DWTO01006015.1:0-10317 GCA_018244755.1 Jemadia pseudognetus
GTTCCGGATTATCTTGACTGTCATGCGACTAGTATAAGAATACTTGTACAATAGGCGACATACCTACATATGTATATATGTCAGAGTGTCCTATAATATCAATACGATCAATTTACTTCATTTAATGTAGTCGTTCAATTCTTGACTCCTGGTAGCTACTTGAATGGGGAACAGGATATATATAAGCATTCATTTTAGAATACATTATTGTGCATTGCAACTTTACACAGGAACAGAATAACAGAGTATGTTTCGGTTCCTATTGCTATATTCTAGGCTGTTGCTATGAATAGTGTAATACTATTCATTCGAATAATTTTGAAAATCGAATTACTTAAAATTTCAAAGTGCGCTCACCGGATTCCAAATGACCGTCATCTCCAACAGTATCTGCGGGTAGTTCCCCTTCGCCCTGGCCCTCATTTTCTTATCCTTCAACGCGAACCACCTCTTCTCGCCGTTCCTGATGTTGAGCAGCGGCAGCGCCAACTTCCCGAGGAACTCCACCTTGTGGTCGTGGTCTTCATCATACACCGTGATCTCTAGTATGGAACTTATATCCTTCACTGTGCTGGAAAACATGAAAATACTTTTTCTATTGCACGTCGTGACATCTGCGTTAGTCGGGTGTTAGTAAGTTGTGACGTCACTAGAAGTATCGCATTATCATTACTCTCATTAAAAGTATGACGTCATTCTAAGTATGACATATTCATTACCATCACATATCGTTGTAGCGTTTATTGAATATTTTAAAGGTACCTTTTTAAACGAGTGGTATAACTGAAATCATTTCTGTGGTACAGCAGTTACCTCCTTGCATTTTTTGTAGAAAAGCTTTGACAAGAATATATTGACAATGACAAGATTTAATTTAAATTGAGTTGCATTCTACGCTGATGAGAAAACAGACATAGGGCAAGTTAATAATAGATTTAAAAAAGGAATGAACTAATTAAATAACACATGTTAAATGACATTTCTTTGTTCACAAAAAATTATAGGTTGCTTTTATGTCATTTATCAATCAGATTACACATTTAGTGTTAATTATAAATTAATGGTGGACATTAATACTTAATGTTACCAACAGTTAAACGTATCGGATAACAGTTAACGGTAACAGTGACTGAAAATTAGTAACGATCAGAGCAACTCACAATGTGAATATCTTCATCCAGTTCGGCGCCAGCGTCTTGTACTCGGTGTGCGTCTGCAGTCGCGCGTTGCCCAGCTCCAGCACACAGAAGGGGTCAGACTTCCCTCCCAGGTCCGCCGCAGCTAGACCCTTGGCGCCGTACACCTTCACACAGAGCCAGCCCACGCCGCTCGTATACTCGTTTAGTCGGAACCACGCCTGCGGAAATTGTTTTCTTTTCAGACTACTTCCTTCTTTATCTTTCATATACTATTCTATACAAAAGATGCCTTATCTTTACTAATCTGTGAAATGAAAGAAATAAATAAAAGATGCAATTGAAGCTCAATTGAATTCGTACATAAATTATCTTGGTAAGATACTTTTAAGTTATTATTTTAAAGTACGGAAACATACACAAAACAAACATACAAACAAAAAACATAATTATTTTTATATAAAAAAATTATGCCATTGTATACTTTTATATCATACAATTACATAGTAACATTTATATTGCATATCTATGCTTAAACATTTTTCACTTATATTCCCAGAAATGTAACTCAATTAGAACTTAGAACAATACTTAAAAATGTCCACTAAAAGATAAGACGGAAAGATTTAAGATTGCGTCAATACGAAATGAGAAAATTAAAGTTATGTAACTACTCGTGAGTGAGGTGTAATCTGGCAATAAACACATTTCTAACAATATTGTTAGCAAAAGTAACTTTCGCTGAATTCAAGGTGTAGTTTGTGGCGAAGATCGCGTTTGGAATTTGAAACGTCGATCTATTACCAACGAGCGTGCTAGATGTATTAAATATTTAAAATGGATGTCTAATAAAATAAAATATATTTTCAGTAATTCTAATGAATAATGTTAGTATTTATATTATTTGAAATAAAAATAACATCCATATGGACGTGTACTGTCACTGGTGTATTATAATGTTTTCCTTTTTACTGTGAGAAAAAAAAAACAATAGAGTAATGAGTATACACAACGAACCAGTGGCTGGTTTCACGCCAAAAATTAAGGTACGGTAATATTATATTAGTTTCTTACCGCTTGTGCTTATTTTATTGCATAATTGTAAAGTTTAAGTGAATAGTGACCGTAAAGGTAAATAGTGTTATTATGCTTTGTTCGTGCCCGGTTCATTGTATATTGGTATAATATAAAATATAAACATACCGTAAATAATAGTATTAATTTGACGAAAATTCAGTGTAAACAAGTAATCGATAAGGATAACTAAATATTGTTATATTTTAATTGTTTTATATTTTCCCTATTATTAATTAATACAAGGTAAATATTTGGTACATTTTTGGTACGTTTACATATATATGTAAGAAAAATCTAACATCAGAAATGTTATACCTACACATCTAACATCATAAGTGGAATAAATATAACGTTAGAAGTGGGAAAAATCTAACATGAGAAGTGGGATAAATCTGGCATCTTAAGTGGACGAAATCTAAGATCAAAAGATGTTTCTAGAAGGTTAAATATGTTACATTCTCAGCACTTAAACTGCGATAAAACCGTATAAAATATATTATAACCGGTGCTATCAAAATGTAATAATTTTCTACAAAAACTAAATCAATTTTTCGACATAATGATCTCGTTACTCGCTTTGCACAAATTCTCGTGGAAATGTGTTCCCGCCCTAACAGCATCGAATATTTTGACCTCGATAATAAATTCATTAAAATCTGTTTATCAGCTTAAGCGTGATTAGAGAACAAGCGAATAGAAGGTAGGGAAATTTCCAAAAAGTGTTTTTTTATTGTCTGCTTTAGGAATTGCAATTAAAAAAATATATACCATGCACAAGATTTATTTATATGTTGTCTATACCTACTATTAAAAAGTCAGAGCAATGGTAATAATAATAATTACAAAACTATCATCATCCACTGCAGGACAAAGGCCTCCCCTGAGGGGTTATAGGGCATGCGGAATAGGGCAGAACTATAAATAAACAAAAATACGTACATATCTCCTCTCAATGATTTCTATATCTCGTGGATTTTCCCTGTAGCTTGCTAAGTCCGTTATGGTTTCCGACTGCGTAGTGCCGCTGATGGTGAGCAAAAGAAATATCTGACCGTTCCCGTCTTCTAGTTCTTGCCACATGCTGTGCGTTATCTCCATCTCCAATTTCGATAAGTCTATTGTGCATCTAAAATTGATGGAAATACAATAGAATATAATAACTTCTTATTGTCTTGTTCGTGCCTCATTGTGGGCTGTCAAACCAACACATGCAAACCATTTCCAACTAAATTTAATCAGATAATTGAAATAGAAAATTTACTTGGGCATATTTAAACTAGAGTAGAGTAATGATTTAAAATGATTGCTACAGTTTTTTAATACTGATTTTTTAATTCTTCAGTACCCTAGAGTTTTAAATGAGCACCATAGATGAAACGCTTTCTTTCTCCAAAAGGAACTGCTTGTTTTTTCCATCATTTTCATAAAACAAAATGGATGTTTGACTTACCTGCCTAAAAAGTCGTCTTTCGTCTGCTTGTCCTTGTCCCAAACAGTGACTTCTAGGACCTGTTCCTGATCGTCGTAGAGGTGCAGATCGAATTGTTCCAGCCACGACGGATGGAGCGACTTCCACACCACTTTGCTTTTGTATTTTTCGTTGCCTAATCTGCGAAAATAAAGATGGCTGAACGTGTACATGGTTAGACGGTGGAAGTACCACTGCTACACCTATTTGAACTATGAAAGAATTGTTAGTGTTTTGTTTCATTTTTGTATGCTTGCCGAAGATTAAAGAAAGCGCATCAGAATACAAATAATAATACAAGAATACGATTAAGTCAGTTATTACTATTTACTGATTTAATTTTGATTTAATATAACAATAACTTATTGAAAGTGGCGTGTTGGAGTTGTTGCTTAACTTTACCTCGCGTACTCATACACTTTAATACGACATATTCTTACCTAAATTTGCAGTACGGATCGCTAGACCTGGTATCCAAGTCCATCGCAGGAAGGTTTTTGGCTTCCACCAGCACGATTGTCACAACGGAGCTCCAGATTTGTGCCTTCAGACGCTTGTTTACATCGCTCAGCCTTGTGTTCTTCAGCAAGTACTGGAAATTATAGAATTTATTTAATTTGTGGTCCTAGTAATGTACATTCAACTCGCTTGTTGTTATCGAAAAGTGGAGGGCAAATGACTGATTTAATTTTCAATAATATCCGTATGTATTTTTATCCAACATGTATGTTTTTTTATTCGTTTGGAGAATGATTTAAACGTTTTCATTTACGAAGAAAATCAAACTAACCTAATCCCATCAATCTCCGCTACCATTTCTGAAGATTAATTAATATATGAATTCTATATATAGTAGGTATATGGAACATCCTAATAGGGAAGCATTTAAAAATAGATTTCAAGTTCCGAAATCTCGCAGTTCACTGTTCATTTCAAGATATCTAGTTTACGTAAGAACGGGCTGGAATAAATGATTCAGCGGAATTTATAGCAAGTAACCAAGAGGCACTGAAGCAAAATTTTGTTAATAAATTTTACAATGGGTCAGAATATCTTAATTTACGGTCGCAGTTCAGTTTATTGCCCGCTCGTGTATACCTCTAAGTTTATATCGACAGTATGGCTAATTTATCTTTAAGTATCAAAAATATCATCTACAGGACCAAGTTTAATGGCAGTTGCTTAATATCAAAAACTCTCTAAGGATTTATGAAGTCTAGTGTTTTTCGAATGAACAACGTTTTGAGCAATATCAGTAAAAAATCAGACAATGTCATTAATTTAGACGTTATGAACAAATTTACTCCTTTAAAATATGTAAACCATATTCCAAAAGCTTAATAAGTAAGCGAGAAAAAAATTCTCCGCAATGAAGCGTAGCTTTGCATAATTTGCGGGTAGGGAAAATGTAGGAAGAAATTGTGGGACAAAGGAATATTAAAACATATACATATTAAGCGTTAGAATTGTCTAAGGTTGAACCGGTGTTTTCTTCTCATGAAATAATGGCGTGAATCACGTAGGTCTATGAAGAAAGTATATATAATATTAATACCACGCAATTTTGTTTCTGAGGTTTAGACGACATCGGAAGGAATGAGTCTGCATAATGGAGAAACTGAATCAACCATTGCTTTTTACATATCACAAATTTACTATACGAATATTCTTAGAATTTGGATCGATTAATTGGAAAATAATCGTAAGGTATTTCCTTATTTATTAACATTATTGCACGTGTATTTAGAAAAATACTCATACGAAGGTAGAAGAATGAAAACGGACGCATTCACTGGTATAATACATATATTAATTGATGGAAGAAAAGAACTGCTTCATTATGGCTTGAATATCGGAATTAGGGATGGCTTCAACAACATTAAGCTTGTACTACATTGAGGTCAAGATTAAGACAAGCAAAATTTTATTGTTCAACGCTAATATGTAAATTAGTAAATTATATTATATCCCTTTTGTTAGTATTCACGAACAAAACGCGGGAACAACAAACAAACAAACGTATTAGTTGTTATTCATAACATTTAATTCTAAATACAACACCTCGTGCAATCACCGTAACATTTTTTATTTCGTTCAATACCCTATGAATTCTGTCTCCCTTGCTCTTGAGTCCTGGAAAATGGTTGCCGATTCTCTCTATCAGATCGGTACAGGCATTAGACGGTAAGTCGAGGGAAGTATCGGGCGGTAGACTTCCTGATCTCGGTCGCATTTCTACGTTTCTGTGAACAGAATTGGTTTGAATTAAAGATGACCTTCCGTTGTTGTACTATAAGTTGTAATAATAATAACTCTAGGCATATTTGTGTCGAAAGTATAATTTACGTAACATATAGTATTTAATAAAAAGTCTACAGTTGTCCTTGTGCCTCGTAATAATTCATCAATTTAATCAAAATCCGCTGAGAACGAGGATAGGTCGCGTGTAACGCACATAGCATGAGGATAACAAAAAACAACAATTGTATTCAAACAACCAAATATGCGTATGATTATAAGTGTCCTAAATATAATCATAATTATCAGGAATATCGCAAATGTAGTTCTGGCTATTGGCGAGTTAATAAAAAATGCTTCAACGCTTTTATAATCACTACGTGTTCTATTTTAAACATGTGAAGTGTCAAATCGAGTTAGCAAATATTGTTGGCATGTATTATAGTGACTGCCTCTTATATACTATCTCATATACACCCATATACTTTTACGAGGTAGGTCAAAAATACCTCGCTACCTTAGTAGAACAAGGTGTAACGCCTCATAATTTACTAGTAATGTGTCACTGTTTGGCTCCATCACGGGGACTGGGTACTCAGACTTCGCCTGTATTAGGTTTATTAACTGG
The DNA here is from genome assembly GCA_018244755.1 of Jemadia pseudognetus. NCBI lineage: Eukaryota > Metazoa > Arthropoda > Insecta > Lepidoptera > Hesperiidae > Jemadia > Jemadia pseudognetus. The sequence goes on from DWTO01006015.1 coordinate 6,548, forward strand.
CGGTAAAATCTGAGCCATAACAACAAATTACGTATGCATTGTTGTACTACACATAATATTTCGCTCAAGGTAAACCCGTAAATCGTATTTTGCGTTTCATTGTTAAATGTTTCGTGAGTGTTACACATTATAGTCTCTGCCGTGACCTCGCTGCAATCGGCAGGAGCTCATGAAGGACCTCGTATAGGTCCAAAATTAGTTGGACCATCCCGAAAAAACGCCTGTGAGTTAATTTTTAATAACGTATTTTGCGTCTCCACACTCGCCGTTGGAGTTTTGTTAGTAACAAACCGGTCCCGGCGAGTAACTCAGGTGCAGGTTCAGCTCGTTCATTCAACTTTATTTAAATCTGAAAATAATTTATTCAAATTTCCTAATATAGTGCAGGGGTCGAGAAAAGTTGACTAGCATTATATGATGAAGCAACTTTGTCAATTGATATTAGCACAGAATAACCAACATTTTAAGAATCCAGATCTTGTCGATTCTCCCTCAAAGGAGGATCTCCATTTGTCTATAAAGGAAATAAATGGAAGACATTCAATGGAGCCGTTTCATTTTAATAATATTTTATGATTTCGTATTAAATTACTTTTTAAAATATAATTTTTGTTTTTATTAAGTAATCAATTTTACAACATTTCATTAATTTTATCATAAATAATTTTAAATCTTCACATCCCTATTTAATAAACATATCGATTTAATTATCGTCACGAGCATCACTACAGGTGATGCATAAGACCTATGAGCAAAGGAGCATGTACTCGGCTCTGCTCCTATGTTTTATTGCCTAGACTAGGTGTACTATAGATATCTATAACCAATGAATTATTTTAATCCTATCGGGCTAAAACCAAATCACTTGACAGAAAGGTTTTAACATAAGGAACTGGCGCAGAATGTATGAAAATGTATGGATTATTAAATTTACATGACAGTATACATATTTAGTAGGCAATTAATTCAACATATTTAAGTGATCATGGCCATATTATTATTGACTAAATGGACTGGAATCGGGGCAACCTTCTTTGCTGATTTCCTTGAACTTCAATGAAAACTTATATTCAAAAGCGCACGAAACAGGATTGTAGCTTGCTATTAAATAACGTGCGTAAATTCTGGCAACATACAAGTGACAGTTATGCAATAGAGTAGAAAACTTCATTTGGTGGCGTCATTAATTAATATCAAATATAGGGCGTAGAGTTTATTTTATAATTAAATGGTAATGGACAAATTTAAAACTAAATTTGTATTTTATATGTGGCTTTTAGAAATTTTACAATGAATACTTATACGATATTTCATCTTACCTCTCATCACTAGACGAAACACACGAGAAGCAAGAGTCAGATGTACTTTGAGTGCTGAAGTCATCTTCTAAGGCGAGATCAGAGGTAGACACGCATCGTCTGTAGAGAACTCCATTCTTTTCAACCTTGATGAAGTCTTTACAAATATCTTTTGGATTTTTATGTACATTCGGTTCATCAACAACCACAGATGGAATGCTAAGTGATTTGGACATCCCGAAAACACCCTTATGTACATCTAGTTCCGGTGATTCCGATGACGTTTTCTCGTTATCTGTCATTTCTCTTTCACCAGCTGAATCGTCGAAGGAACTCTTATCATCAGACAAATGTGACACAAATTTGGATAATTTCGATTTTTCAATCTTATTCTGGATTTGATCTTGGAAATCTTCGACGTGGTCATGTATTTTCTCATGTAGTTTCAAAAGGCGTTTCTTAAACTTATCCATTTTTTTTTCTTTGTCGGCCATTTTTCTTTCAGCACTGTCTCAAATAACTATGTTTTGCTTTTATCTGTTTTAGTTGAAACAACAAATCTATTTTCAGCTATAAATGTAACTGCGTAAACCGGAACTGAAAGCCATTTGAAATTTCATTCGTGGCGAATAAATATCGGCTTTAGAAATTAAATTTTCGTGAATCGACTTTATAGATTTCCGAGATTTAAAATAATACTAACACTCAATCTATGTTGAGAGAAACAAAGTACTTGGAAATGAGATAAATATAGAAGGTACATGAAATTACGATAACCGTTTACTAGAAATGTTCCGTATTGTGTGTGGAATCGATGAAAAACAGATGCTAGTTTTTGTTACAGCGTATAGTGTGATAGGAGTGGGTCACTACTGTGTAAATTATTTGGAACATAACATTATTTGGAATACCAATAAAAAAGATACCATCAGTATCGAACTAAGTAAATATTTGTGTTTCGTACTTTGATTACACGTGAGATTCTCTAAGAACATCTTCACGTGTTCAAAGTGATACGATACGACTGGTAAACTGAACGTTTCGTTAAACTCGTTTTAAGTTTTTAATGGAATCGTCTTAAAAATCAATTCAATCAGTCAAGACGCAACATTGTTAGGCTTTGCTGTTCAAAAGTAACTATAACAGAAAGATCTTTTTTCGTTGACTCTAGAAATACTCGTAAATTAGATTTTGACATTTTTCGCACTAACCAATCAATTCTCACTTTGAGATTGGTCTTAAGTACTGAGTACGTTAGAAACAGTGCCGATTAACGAAGTCCATAAACCGTGATATTAACATGTGCGACTTATGACCACCGACGACCTTTAAAATGTGACGTCAGATAATTATTAGTACGAGTAGATCGTCTCTTGGTATTCAATTTATTGTACTTGCGGTTTAGGTACGTGCATTTACAAAATAACTTACCTACCTATACTTACCCATCACGGGAACTAAGAGAGTGATATTATGTCGTATTAAATAGTACGCATAAATTTCTTTACACAAATAATTTTAATTAATCATAATGATTCATACATTCTCTCACTGCCTACTTTTCGGGGATTAGAGGTATGATGTTGCGTTTAAATAGATAGGTAAATAACATTTAAAAAAAGAATGTAACATGTAGAATAATAAATTTTTTAAATAACATAATCCGTTAAACACAAGTATTGCCTAGTAGCGGTGGCTCGCGATAAGTCCGATGTACATAGATTGGTTTGCACTCGCCCGCTAAGTACAGTACAGACCTTGGACATGGTGTGCGATTCAGCGATAAGTACCGTAATTTACTTAACAATATGGGGAAATGTGCAGTTACACATGGTATTAATTGTAATATCAAGAATGACAACAATATGTTCATATTGTTCATAAGTAAAGCACGCCCGTATTTCCCCGAAAGCGTAGACAGAGAGGATTGGAGTATCCCCATTTTCATCAGTGTGTTATGTCCCAGGTATTTCAAATTCAAAATGCATTTATTGAAAATTGGTTCATAAGAACACTTTCTGTTCGTCAAAATTAATCTACCACCGCTTCGGAAAAAGGAGTAAAAGGGGGTGAGCTCGTTCTTATGCCTCTGGTAAAGATCCAGACTCCACTTTCTTAAATACAAGGTAATAATGGTTAATATATGTATATATATTGGATTGGATGGATTGCTGGCCTAATACCTGAAGTAGGTAGGTACCTAAATTGATTTACTAAGAATTAATTTAGCTTATTTTGATAGATATATAGAAAATATACTTACCTAATTATTGTCAACAAAATTTAATTTCTTTTATAACGAAACAATGTACAAGCTTTCACAACTACAAGAACGATCTGTCATCGTCTTTCGTATCGAATGAAATGAGTGAATGATAATTGAATACGCGAAACGAAAAGTGTAGCGTCAGGTCTATTTGCGTCGAAGGCGAGTGATCGAAGATTGAATTAATAATAGCTAATGACCGAATG
>DWTO01006016.1:0-10317 GCA_018244755.1 Jemadia pseudognetus
TTCAATAGATTTATCCACTTTTAGTATATTTTGATCGATTCGCTGTTTTAATATACATTGTACCGATGTCTGTCTGCATACAATGTCGACGAAATATACGTCGAATATAGAATGTACGGAAAAATACCGCTTGCGTCATCCCAATGAGCAAATTTAGCAGTAATTTGTTAGCTGTTAGCCTATAAAATTATGGTAAAAAATTATATTTATTTCCGTTTGTTTATATATATGTATGTAGATATTTCCTTTGACATTTTTTATCTTTTCAATTTAATTTCTCATATTACCTTTGTTTTAAAAAGAACACAATTATCATAATACTGCCGTTTTGCGACGAGTACAAGATTTGACTGTATGTTAAATTGTTCTAAGCAAAAGTTGAACGATTTAACATCATGTGACATACAACATTACGTATGATCTAAATCAGAGTAAAATATGTAACGTTTCTCAGAGAACAGAAATCTTGCCGTTTTATTGTTCCTACTTCCCAAGGGTGCTATGAAAGTCACTTCGGAAGCTTCACTAAAATCTACAATATATGGTTTCGTAAAAGTCTTACACACTATAAATAACATTTATTATATTACCAACGAACGGTTCTGGGCAAAAATATACATAAAATACATTTAATACCAACCAGATTTTTATTGAAAATGTAATAAAAATGCACTTGCAGGGTCCCTCGCTGGCGATGACTGGTCCAATCTAATTGAAATGCTGTTACCAAAACATCCAGATATTTATTTAAAATTACACACGAATTTACTGTTGAAGGTAACACATATAATCTATTAATAATTAAAGTAAAAGTGGAATAAAATTTAAGAATTAATTAATACATACATTTGAATACTTATGTTAAATGTTGTTCGCAGCAACTCGGTGGTCTGAAACTTTATAAAGAAGCAGAAAAGCTTCTGAAGGAGTTGAATTTGGGTGAAATTGAACCTGACATAATGAATCAGGCTTTATTCAACGCAACATGTCCCGCTACAATTGTGAACTGGTGCAAACCGAACAAGATGAGGTTCGTAACTTGCAAAGACATCAGTATTGTGAACTACATGGAAGCACATGAAACGTTGATGAGGATCAAATATAAAATGATCACCGCACTACATAGCAACAATACTTACGTCCTGCGAGAGGCGCCTCGTTACTCAGGTAACTACTTAATACTCGTGTTAATTTATACGGCAAAAGTTGTCGTTGTGTTGTTTATTAGCACTTCTTTTTCAATTTTTTTTTAATTTTTAGCTATGTATGATGCCATTCCTGGATTTGCATCTTTACTATCACTAAACCCGCACACGTTGAATCGACTCGGACTGTACCCTTTGGATAGATTTAATTACAATCCGAGTCACCACCGTCTTCTATTGCAGCTCATAATTGCTTTACGAGACTTGCCAAGGTAAGGATTTTACAATTCCACTTAAAAATAATCTTTTCTTTATAACTACTATTCATGTGCACGAGATTTAAAGATAGAATTACCATAAGGATTTCAGTGTTTTGTTTAAGCTTTTCGAAAGACAGTTGCGATTAAGTCCATTTTTAATGATAACCAATGACGACAAACATATAAATTATCGTAATGAAACCTTGAATCCATAACGTAGTCTTTCGATAATATAAGTTGAAAGTCCTTTCTTGTTAACAAGGATGACTAAGTAATGAAAATATAAATATTTAATTTCATAATGGATTCATTGTAAAAAGCTTTTAATAACTGTATAGTACTTATCCGCCGTGTACATAATAAACTTTTAATATAACATTTTCAGATTAAACTATTACCTAGCCGTAGATGAATGGAGATTAAATATTCTAATGGGAAAAATTCCAACTGCAAATCTATCGACAAGTTGGAGTGAACTGCGCAGAAATTTCTCTAATCTAGAAACATCTGATGTGGATGTTCTCGGAGATCCTTACGTTCTTTTCAATAAGCCTTACGTAGGGTAAGGAATATTCGTATTACTTTGCTATAAGTAATAAGCAATGTGATGTTTTCAACAAGCCTTGTTCCCTTGCAGAAAATTTATGGGGCTCATTCTTAAGTATCAAATTTACCAGTCATTTGCTGAAGAACTGATCTCGGACGACTCTGATTTAGTGAAGCATATCGGACAGAATAACGATCGATTGGTGTAAGTTGTTGTCAAATTTATACAACTAGTACATACTGTGTCATATTTGCTGTACTATCTTACATCGAAAAATGTTTTTGTTTTCCTTTCAGTGACACAATGATGCAGGGATACGGATCTATTTGGCCGGAAATGGTCAGCGATTTATTAGCAAAGCGAGAAAACAATCTCGATTACACTGGTCTTACAGATTACTTCAGATTTCTAGACGAATATTTGGATAATCAACTCGATCCATCGCTAGAAAGTACCATGGACGATTACGTTGAACCACCAGTTAGTGAAGAACCAACTGAACCTGTTATTGTTCCTGAAGAAAACGAAATACCAGATGAGAAAGGAAACATCAAAAGCAATCATCAAATTGATAGTCCTGACCTTAACGAAAATTTAATAGATACCGGCGATGAACCCAATTCCAAATTTAGCATTGAAACTTCTACAGTAGGTGTATTGGAAATAAAAAATCCAGTAGCGGCTGGAGATCAAAATGGCAGCATCAATCCGAAGGAAGCTTCATACAATACATACTGGTGGATTGGTATAGGAGTGGGGTTGGCTGTAATTGTAATATTGGCAGCGATAATTGCAAGAAAGCGTCACACACACAGAAAGTTATTAGAAAGGCAAAGAAGAAATAACTCGTGTGCCTGATTTGAAGAGTATCGGTTCTAAAGAACCGATATTCAAGACTCGAAGTTTAGTGAAATTGTGCCAATGCGCTTAAGTGTATGGAGTACAAAAGTATGAAATCGGGTTTCTGTTTTGTTCAGTGCGTTTAATTCTCGACTCTTGTACTGACAAAATATCTTTTTTATTTAGGCCAAAGTGGATTATTCATTATTCAATCTACGGTGCTCTAGTTCCATTACAATTCCATTATCAACGTTGCATTTCTGTTAAATTATTGTTTATTTTCATTCTCGTTTTAAGTTCAGACGCTATTGTATAATATTATTAGATAGTAAAGATGAAAAATATTTTTGTACATATCACAATTTGCGAAACAATGTATGATGATTGTTACCAAGTGTCTACAATAGGTGTATATTATAGTTAGGTGTAATTTCGCTGTGCCTTAAGCGTTTCAATTTCATAATAAGTAATATAAATAATATATGATATAAGAAACGATAAAATTTATATAAATTGTAATGTAATTTTTGTAAAATCTCTATTTACTGTTGTATCTCTCAGACCAAGTTGTATAGCGTTTGTTTTAATAACTTTCGACTTCAATTAGTTTAATCACTTGTTTTAAATAATTTTATTTTGGGAACCAAATGAACTATGTTAATTTAATGGTATGTGTTTGAAACTATTAAATATTATTTTTAGGGCCCTAAGGTAAATTCAGTTTAACTTAATAGAGATAAAGAGTGGAGTATGGTTACGTTTTGATTTTTTTGTGCAGTAAAATAATGATTTTTATTATGTGCACAAAAATAATGATTTTTATTTTGTGCACTAAAATAATGATTTTTATTTTCTGCACTAAAATGATTTTTATTTTGTGCACTAAAATAATGATTTTAAGTACAGTATAAATTTGAACTGAGCTTGACAACATTATGTTGTAGTTTTCAAAGAAACGAATAATTACAGAAGATTGTGTTTTCTATGTGCGTTAAATTTATCGAAAACTTAATATATTTTTACTGTTTAATTCTACGATTGCATTTAGACATTCCATATAAAAATTATGGAAGAATGACAAATTGAGCTGCTATTAATCTTACGGCCCTTAGATTGTAAGCTTCACAGTTAGTGAAGCGGGAATTATGTAATCGAGTGTCAGAATCGGAAATGAAATAATAAATGTTTTGAACATTATGCTGTGAAATTTTATTTCATTCAATTTGAACTACCTACGTTTCATACGAATTTTCTGGCTAAGCATCTCGAGGTCCGTTTGCAATACAGTCTGCAGAAAAATGTACATAGGTATTTATAATCAAGGTTCATATGAACCCACAAATTAATCTATGACATGTATTTCTTCATCGAGGTACATATTCGGTAATATGTATTAAGCAATACGACGCTTAGGTTCGAAGACGAAGACAAACTGTGAAAAAAAGGAACGTAACTTCATGCCTATAATCTCCGATGAGGTGGGCAGAGGAATGTGGAACATTCCCACGTTTCACCGGTTACGTTTACGTCCCACTGTAAAATAGGTGGTGAGCCTATTGCCATGCATCGGCCTCGTAAATTGCAGGCACGAAAAAAAGAAAAATCTTTAAATAGTTTTGCTGAAACTTACACTTTTAGCCTAATATCGCTCAAACAGGCGCGGTAGTGTAGTGGGTTAAATGTTAAACCGGGGTTTGTGGGTTAATAAAAGCTAAGTGACGCCTGAAGAGACACTGGTGTTCATGCACTTTACAATTTTCCATAACTGCATCCAACAATCTGAAACTTCTTACTCGCGATTCCGGATCTATGGAGAGTAAACGTGTAGTAAAGTTGTGATGGATCTGCTGGCTATAGGGAAATTGTTGTTAATATCAACTTTCCTATTTAATAGCCATACATCACTTGCACTTGCATATGTGTGTGTGTATGTGTATCCACCCACTTACGAATCCATATATTGCACAAATATTTATAATATATCTTGGGATAAATCCGCAAGTGGGCATCTGATTTCAAAGTAAGCATCAAGAAAGCTTATGTTATGGTGAACAGACGACTAATAAAGTACACTTTTGTTTAGATCGATATTTATTATGTAGATGTGCTCATCACAAAAAATATTTAGTCGGAGTGGAAACCGAACCCACGACCCCCGGCGCAGCAGTGGGGTTCGGTAACCACTACACCAACCGGCCAGTCGCTTTCGCTTAGCTTTAATGGTCGTATAACTTTTCGTTTACCTAACAATATTACTTGTGAATGACAGATATACACACGCATACATACGTGCATACCCACATATATATATATATACATATATGTCAATACAATCTTAACAACATTAGTGTCTATGATCTAAGAGTTTCAAAGCTTTGAATCAAAATATAATCCCTATCTATCGCTAAGCGAATCGGACCATTTCGCTGCGGCCCGGATTTGTGGAGATTTAGGGGATCCCGACTTGTGACAGTTCTGTTAACTCCTAGCACTAGTGGCAACGTTCACAGATAATTAAATCACTTTATGCTTTCTGAATAAGGTAGTCTTTAATAGTGAATAGCCTTTTAGTTTATCATACTATAGTACGTCGTTTAACGCTTACTACTGCTAACTACTACCCAAAGGATGATAATTTATGATAATTCTCTAACTGTTTACCAATTAATTTTTTTGAGTTTTTTTTTTGTTTTTTGACTGTCAAACTTCTCATTATACAGCATGATAATGTACAACAAAAAAACCTTAGCAAATTTAATATTAAACATTCACTTACTTTTAAACAACTCTATTATTCAAATGATTTAATAACTATGCAACATCTGGGGCTTTTCAGTAAACTTTACGAATCCAAGTACATTTTACTGCAGATTTATGTTAAGGCTTTCGTTACTTAGGTATACATTAAAAACGCAGTAAAACTTTTACTGGCCTTCGCGTGTACCTACACGAATTTAATATGTCCTCAGAATTTCCGACGACCTTTAACGATTACAACCGGGATGGATCTCTTGTGTACTCTGAAGTAACTACAGGAGCGGTCAAGTACCGAGAGATGTTGCATTTATGATTATAAGTTTGTTAATCAGTGTACTGCATTCTAAAACAATCTATCCATGAATTGAATTAATATAATAATAATATTTTGCGATATCTCCACACTCGGCCATCAGGAGGGCTTGTATTATGATAACCAGACGCCTAATAAACTATATATATGACATAATTTTGTAATTAAATAGATTTTTTTTTGACTTATTTTTTATAGATACCTATTGATTAATTATATTTTCTAGTAGTGGCTCGGAATACGAAAATGTGCCCGATGTATGGGAATAGGACAATAGGAATAAATGGGAAAAACACATTAGGACTAAATCCAACACATTTGTAAACGGTTACCTACAGTAAGGTCAATAATATGTTGAAAGAAATTAATAAATAATATTAATTACAATCTTTGTTATAATAGTAATTAATTATGCCATTGCCATGTACATAAATAACACCGTTACTTACAACTAAAACAAGATCATGATCTAAAAATTTACACAACCACTATTCAGTCTTCTGAATATCGCAAGAGATTGAATTGCCTCGATAATAGATTAATTTCTCAATGATTCAATTAAGATATCGTCACCATTAGTTTAATACATTATAGTTAAAGTACCTGTATCCGTCTATTGGACTGGCGTAGTATTTAATGGTCGCAGAAAATAATAATTATAATACCAATCCGTGTTAGTATATTTATATTAAACTAATAAAATAAAATAATAAAAAAAAATAATAAAAAAAAGTTAATGTTTGTACCAAGTGCCAACATTTTAAGCTTAACGTTAATTATTGAAATGGGCCAGACCATCCCTGGGGAGAATTTAAGAATTAGGCTGGACGATACTGCCTCGTTCGTTGTGCTGGCTTCCCTTCGTCCTTTGTGACGTCTATTCAGTACAGTACCCACTATATTTGCCAAAGAATATCCAACTTGCAGTTTCTAGACGTTTTTCTCAAACTTTCAACTCAATATTTGCAGAACAAATAGAATAATAATGATTGATAACGAAAGTTGTTACATCATTGACTTCAATAAAAACTTGTTAAAATTATTGGGAAACATAGACACTAAGATCTATAACATATAACACAAAACCACTAGAAACGTCTCAAAACAGCGTGTATTATACAAAAGTGTATTCCTTTCTTTAGAAGTTAGACATATCTACGTTCTATAAAAATTTCAAGTACAATATTTTATTATTAAAAAGTATTTAAAACATTTTCTTAGGCTACTTTTTAGGGCATTCAATTCTGTAAGTTTTCTTGACTTGATCGGCGGCCTAATTTTGGCCTTCGTACTGTTGGCAGAAAAATTGGGTTTCCCGAGATACGTGACGGCCGGGTGCTTGAGTTTTTTGCATTGCAGATTCCGTACTCGACGTTAGTGTAGCCTCTTAAGTTTTATGTTTTTTAGAGACATTTCGTAAATAAGTAATATAGTCTTCTTTTTTGTAATCAAAAGTTGTAAATTTATTTGACCCACATTATTAATATCAATATTGTATTATCAAGTTAGATTTTTTATAAGGTAGGCAGGGAGCGACTAGTAATCCTTTCAAACTTGAAAAAAACTTCAGGTCGGAAAGAATTACTTTCTTATATCTATACCTTGATCTTGAATATAGACGCACCTTAGAAAAGGTCGTGTAACAAATGTATTTCCCAACTCATATTGTGTATTAGAAGTTAGATAGATTTATGTAGTACTAGTTAGAGATCCAGGTGATAATGAACTAGAGATAGAGAGTAAAATACAATTATATCTTCTCATTACTGTTTTCATTTTCAAATAATGACTTTAAAGTTTCGCAGCAAAATACTAACATCGCTTCGTTCGTTCTGTGCAATCTCCCTTATATTTATTTACTACGTATTTCCAATATTTTATTATTTTCTAATAATATTTTCTAATTATATATCGTGTAAAGTTATTCAGATTCTTATTATTCTTCATATAACTTTTTGATTACCATCTAAATCTTATCTTGTTAAAAGTTTTATCAAACAAATTTATAGGCCGTTTTTTATGTAACGCCTCGTTTGACTGTTTGTCTGCTTCGTTGGTCTTGTTGGTTGCAAGTGCGACTGCCTATCGGGAGATCTTCGGTTCAATTCCCAGGTCGGACAGTACAAAAATTTTTAAATTTATTTTTCTAGTAGTGGCTCGGAGTCTGCATGTGTGCCCGGTGTATGGCAATAGGCTCACCACCTATTCCATAGTGGGACGAAAACGTAACTCGTGAAACGTGGGAGTGTACTACACTTCTCTGACTGCCTCTTCGGTGATTACAGGCGTGATGTTACGTGTTTAATGTAATCTTGGAAGTGTTCGTGACGTTAAGTCTACACTGTGTATTATTGTTAATTTTCTTGACGAGTTTGGATTATAAATTACGCGTCTAAGTTGAAGTGTTCATATCTTTTTGAAGTATCGTTAAAACATAAAATGAGAAATAAGTATCTTCGCGCAATAAGTAATTGACTACAAAGTAATAGTGTAGTAGACTATAAATCATCAAAATCCGAGTAATCGAGTACACGAGTAATCAATTAAGTTTATGTTCCACCGTGAAATAGTCTATAGCTCAGGAACAAAACCAGATTTCGAGCCACTAATATAAATTTTATTCTAGTAGTGGCTCGGAATGCATTCATCATTTGAATGCAAATAAAATCTGCTCTATAATATGTATTTTCTGTTAAATATTCTACCATTAACAATGTAATCAACAAGAAAAGGATTTAGGTTTCAGATCACTTGTTTGAAAACTAATACATTGCCAAAGGAATGAACATTCTAATTAGTTGTATATACAATTAATATCTATAATTAACTAATAGTCATTCACTATCCATCGATATCAAAGAATTCTTAAAGTACCTACTACACAACTATTCGAGTCCCAAAACCAAATGGAAAGTTTATATAGGATACTATTATCATAGTAAAATCTATGCTGCATGTAAAGAAACGATGCACCTACAATTTCTTTATTTTTGGGTAATTTTCTTCTATATTTTCTTAAATATACATATATTTTCTCGCTTCTATTTGATTGTAAGTCCATGTTATCTGCGCATAATTCCTCATATGTTAAAAATTTAAAGAGGCTATAAACATCACTTGAACGGAGAAGAAAATACTCGTAACCTTTGAACGCGTATTATCCTACTTAAGCTCTTTCGTGAAAATATCTACAGCCAATTCCAAATAGGGTTTTATCCAAATTCTACGTAAGATTTTTTGTATAACCTTCAATATAACCCTGATACAACTATAAGACAACGCTTCTAGTGTGAAGAGATCTATAGGATTCGCCCGAGGCATACCACTTTGTTTAGTTTTTCGAGAATAAACCAATTTCAATTGAAACAATGTGTGTTTCGATCTAGCTTTTGGACTAGCAGTTGGAAGCGCGACTGCTGATCAAGTGATTCTCGGTTCAATCGCCGGGTCAGGTACTAGCTATTGGGTTTTACTAACTTGAAATTTCTAGTAGTATGCATTACTGAGGATCTATGTAAAATTAAAATCCAGTATCATGTACAAGTTATAAAGGACTTAAATCAGAACACATTTACAAACTAGGTGTAAAAAAACATCCTGTACAACGAATAAAATGTGACGTTTCTTTGTAAATCGAAATTTATAATTCGACTAATAGGTTACAAACGTAGCTCTAAAACCACATACTATTTTGATCTAGATCACCTAGCTGTAGTTATTTATTTAACATTGCTGTACACGATTTATTAATGTACTATAAGCATACATGCGATATTTAGCCAATACTACCCAAAGCGACGAAGCCCAGATACTTCGTGTCCAAAACACACGACTGCTAATAAAAACTTATCTCTAATTAATTTTTATTACCAGGGCTCCCTGCATGAATATTGTTTAGCTTGTCAGGTTATGTACAAGACGGCAGGATAATCACTGAAGTCTCATTTACTTTGGCCAAAGTAGGCGTAATACTTAGAAATTCTTTGTGTTAAACTTTATGTTAATTTGAATAAAAAATAACATTAATTCTCAAAAACACTATTAGCGATTCCATGAAATATTTTCTATTGGGATTGTAATTAGTCATCAAAGCGGAAAACGGAAGAAAACATTGAGTTCATTTTCTATTATTAAACTTTGACCATCACAGCTTGAGATCAAGGAAATCTTATACTAATTACAGTAACGACAACTCCAGCAGTAAAATACTTATGGAACTTTTAATTAGTATCGTTATTTATTTCGCTTATAACTTGCTGGCTTTCTCGTGCCGTTTCTTAATCCAAGCTTTTCACTCCATTGCTCAGTACAATTAATCATAATTATGTACATATTCCATTGAAAGTTTTGCAGAGTTATTTTTTAAACAGTTATTGTTAAAACAAAAGTTTCAACTGCAACGGCAACTGTTCGGCAGGTTTCTGTACTCGTACAATTTGAAATTGTTGTCAACTT
>DWTO01006017.1:0-10316 GCA_018244755.1 Jemadia pseudognetus
AGTGCCCGACCCGGGAATCGAACCCAGGACCTCTTGATCGTCAGTCGCACTTACAACCAACACGGCCAACGAGGCAGAACTACATATATACATTTAAAAAATGTAATTTTTTTTATTTATATTATTTACTTATAAATGGCATATAGGTAAAGAATTATAGAAGTCTCTTTTTGGCCCGTTTCAAAGAATTAAGGACATTGAGAGCTTAAGAAATTGAAAAGGAAAATTGGTAAGTTTCTAAAATTTGTTATACATATTTTGATGAGCCTACACGTAATATGAATCGGTTTAGTTAACCCTAACATTACAAATTATATACAAATATCTATAACTATGCATTGAAGTAATTCCATACGGTTACCTGTATACCTACATATCAGATTCAACTACATATAATTGACATAGTTGTGTTACAGACAACACACGTCATAATATCCCTCACATAATGCTTCAAGCTCTAGCTACCGTAGCTCACAGAGTAGCAATATTCAGAGAGCTTCAAACGTGTGCAAGTTTATTACTCTGTGAGTTATTAGGCTCTTGTTGAGCCGCGCATGAAGTTTCCGACGCGTATGCAATTATGATGTAAGTTAAACTGAAGTACAATGTAATATGATCCAAACAATAAGGTAACGTCTATTTGAGACGAATCTTATGTATAAAGTTAGTTGATTTTATATTTCGAACTGTTACTACAAATGACAATTTTATTTTAAAGTGTAATAATTAATATTCCTATGGTAATAAATTCCCGTATCTGGGATGTCCGTTCGCAGGGGATGATAAATATGAGGGCGACACGAGAATTAATTTCGATGTAATATGTCAATGATTTAAAATCACCTCAGCATAAGACGTAGGTACTTTTGATGTTTCTAACGCCTTAATGATGTGTGTTATATTGATAAACTATACACTTTTATAAAGTATACACTAGTCACATTAAACACTATTACACATAGAACACTACTATAATATATTACATATGTTAGTTAAAACGTTCTATAAGGCGTGCGAAGTCAGCCAACCCGCTCTTGGTCAGCGTGGTGGACTAAGGCCTTAACCCTCTCTTTCTGAGCGGAGACCCATGTTCTAATAATGGAACAATAAGGACTATAAATATATGATTTTTTCATAAGACATTTAACACTATTACATTTATATCATATTTAACAACTAATGTATTAGTTAACATCAACTAGCGGAATTGCTTGGGCCCTATCGGACTAAGTCTCCTTAATTCTACTGTACGGATATTTTATTGGTAAAACTTATTCAGTAAATCAACCTATCTAAATCAACAACGTACTTTATGACCCAATACATTCTTTCACAAACAACAATAATAAATTAACAACTGACGACTTTTGTTCACACTCGCCGCTTCGACGGCTTAGTGTGTCCGCGGCGAACTTGCGGGCTTCGAAACTTGGAACTTTATCGAATAGATGTCATGAAAAGGTTAAATAAATACTTTTATTTATTGGCCTTCTGTTATCTTATGTTTTCAAACGATATTAATAAAAAACGCTACATCACGCCTGTAAACCCCGGAGAGGTAGCCAGAGTGAGATGGGTGGTGAGCGTCGTGCAGTACAACGGGCACTTCCAATTTTTATTATGTTATACACAATAAATATATAAATAGAAGAAAAATACTTATTTCTTAAATATACATACTTTCTTAACACTTTTAAATATTGTTCTTAAATCGTGATAATTTATGCTTACATTTTACTTATACTTTCATCCGGGTTGTTTTTAAAAGTCCGCAACTAAAGATTTTCTTAAATTCGATAATTTATCATTACTACTCATATTTAATAACAGAAAATGTAAAAATAAAGGGCTTATGGAATCCTCGCTACTTGTTACCACACAAAAGCTTTTTGTACGACGCACTCACATTTCTAACCATTGTTAGATTTTTAAATATTACATGTTGAAATGAAATAGCATCCAAAACCATGCATTAGCCAGTCATAAAAAGAATAATTCCATAGAAACTGGTAACATAGAAACAGTGTCTACTCAATTCTAAAATTCTAAATCCGTACATAGAGCAATGTCATTCAGAGGTTGCAAACTGCTCTAACGACGAGAGTGCGTCTCATTAGACACAACTGTGCTCAGACTGTGTTGAGTGCCTCTGACCTGAATATTGACGAGGGATTCTATTGACAGCTGTTTCCAGTACAGGTATTATAAGCACCCACACTCCATCAACGACAAGTACAACAGCGGCTCAGCCGCTCTGTTAAGGACCCGTTAAATAGTCCATCTCAATCATCGTGGAGGGAAAACATTAAAATAATGTCAGGATAAAATAATAAATAATAAAATGCCTCGTTGGTCATATTGGCGCGACTGCCAATGTACGGTTCCTGTGTTCAAATTCCGGGTTGGGCACGGTCGGATGTTTCTAACTTCGATTTTCTAGTTGTGGCTCGGACTCTGGAAACGAGTCCGGTGTATGGTAATAGGCTCACCACCTATTCCATAGTGGGACGAAAGTAACTGGTGAAACGTGGGAGTGTACTACCCTCCTCTGGCTACTTCTTGGGGAATTACAGACGTGATGTTACGTTCAAGAGTCTTTCAATGTGGTTTGTTAACGTTTTAGCAAACTAATTAATTAATCATTAATTACTTCTTGTCCTTTTTTTGTCCTAGTCTTTTCAATGTGCAATGTAATAGCTTTATGTTACAAGTAACAAGGTGGTTGTTGAATCGGAATACTAACCAGTATTGCGTATATGTGGGTAGTCACTATATTATACATTTTCACTATATTATACATAACAAACAAGACAACCGTCTTATGTACATATGTTTAAAGAGGTATGCATATACAATACGAGTAATACTTTCCTCTTCCAATCTCAAACAAAGTTTTAAATAAAAAATGTTGGCCGCGCAACGACCAAATAACTAAAACAAAAACGTGTCGCGTTTCCTAACCCCATTAAGAAATGCACGATGACAATACCAATACCGAGCCACGATTGAAACCAAATCACTCGACAACTGAAACCAATTCACCGTACAGTTCGCTCACAGTTAGATCTCCGTTCAACGTTCAACTCGGTCCGTTCCGTCGCATCGGAATTGCTTACGTCAGCCTCAGCGTCGGCAAGTCGTCAATCTTGATCAGAGGCTCAGCTGAACTCCCTTACACTGTCTCACTGATTATCTCCACTCTCTTCGTCTATTTAACTGATTTCCCTTCAATCATACACTTTTCTGATCTCACGATCAACGAAAATAAACATTTTTGTAAGGTGTTTTAAAATTGCCATTTTATTATTTTAGGGTTCCTTTATCTCTTTAAAAGTGTCTTTTTAATTATCCTGAAAGTATTAAGCTGATATGTTAACACGCGGTAGGATGATACGCCATTTTTAATATGAAAAAACCGTCTCGATACTTATATAATATAACTGACAATGTTGAAAAATGTAGTAACATCAAAATTACAGTAACACTAATAAGCTGTGTCCAAGTGAAGCGACAAAAATGTTGATAGTGATGATGATTTGTTAAATCCTGAAGCAACAAGAAATTTCTTTTGATATGTCGTATACATATTAAAATTCATTACCAGCATAGCAGCATAACGTTGTTCAACGTATTCACATGGAAATGGGTCAGAACAGAGAGGCTACAATAGAAACTCCAACTGTGTCACCTGAATAACTATAAAGGCTTGTGTGAAGTACTTTCTGAGAATTTCGAATGTCGTTTGTTTTTTCGCGCAAAGCTATTATTACAATCGTTTTTAATACTAGTTTTGTAGGAGCCGAGGAAAGCAAATATTCAGTTCAAATAAATTATATTTCGACCTAGATCGTTTTGTCACCAGTTAACGTCAATGGAGTAGCTCGAAATTTTTGTTCAATACGAACTTTCATAGTTTACAAAATTATTGTAAACGAGGCTAGTTATCTTAGATAATATGAATGATTATCATGTAGCCCACATTCGCTTTCGTGATTCGGTTGATAATATTTCCTTACCGATTCCTTGAGGGTACGGTTCTTGTAAATAATTCTAGCACATTAGGGGCAAGGCAAGATAACAGTGATTGAGCGTGCCCTACCAATGTGTTCCTGGTGTTCGTGATCAACCTACTTCGACCCCATAAAATCTGTGTCGATACCTTAACGACTGCGATAATACCAGCTTTGCACCGCGGGTGGTTCGAGCACTTACTTATAAAGGCAATCAACTTATCGCCAAAACACCGTTAGGTGAATAAGGCTTCTGGGTGTTTCCAAGATACATGGAGGAAATCACAAAGTATACAGAATTTACATTACAGAAAATATAGGTACTCTATAACTTTAGCATTTAAATCAAATGGACTTTGAAAAGAGCTGTACACAACTATAAAGTCTGATCCCGTACATTTTAGGTCTTATGTCCATTAACAAAAGGCACGTTCAAAAGGAATTCGTCTTGGATTTGGCGCTAATGGCATCAGAAAAAACTTAATCAGTAGCATAAAAATTTTTAGAATATGTAAACCATTATATAGTTAGACTTTAGTCAATAGAATTTAGATAGAGCTTTAATAGAGTTAAATTTATCAACAGATGAAAACTGCTGCAACATGGGTTTACAACCAGGGTAATAGGATTAAGGCGCTAAAGTAGGAAAGCTTTTTTCTTAATTTGTCTACTTTAACGAGGAAAAGATGAGCGTCGCTACTAGTATTTGTTTTCGAACTCTGAATAGGGTTCAAATACCTTCAAGAAAAAACTAGGTATTAGATTGCAATCTTGATTTATTATGTCAGAAATCATTTATAAATGATAGCACCTAAGCCGTACAATTGTTCTGTCACGCTACGGCCCGCACAAATACGGTCACGCTTTCGTGACCCCTAGATTCTAGACCAGGGGTAATCGAGTTTTGCTATCGCTACAAGCAAATGAGTACTCCGATTTAGTAGCCGGATTATCGCCTCGTTTACCAGACGGTAGATTGATACAAGATTACTACTACATATATGGAATATATGTATGCAACAAAATATTTGATATAAACATGTTCTGATGTATTGATACTAACATCTTGTATCAATAATTTCAATAGGAAGTGATATTAATTATCGTTATTTTACACCTAAAACGCTGTAAAACTTGCCCGCACCGACACCGAAATTGCAGTTTTACATGTTAGTTCTGTATTTTTCATGTCACTTTATATATCTTGTAAGCGCGTTTAAGCGTGATCTAAAAGCCTCTTTTGCAACATAAAACGCCAACTAACGAGCGCTGTTACACGCCAACAAGCTTGACGAGTGTGAGTGCATACGTAAAAACCTCTTTCTTGCAGACTCATATTTTAATAACACGAATATTCTGTATGATATGGATCTGCTTGTAAATTAAAATGATAATGTTATAGATACTTAGTTAATGTACAAAGACTTGGACCTAATCTTCTTCGTCGAGTTGATAGCTGATCGTCATTGATCAGCTATAGTGGTGAAAGGATTAGTCGTAATGTCCTAAGTGCGCCGGGCAGTATATGTTCTTAACTAGACATAGTCGCCGCTCGAGGAGGCTCCTTTTATGTACCCCTTGAACATAATAACTTGGTCATATTTTATTGGTCAAGACATTGAAACTCAAAGGGAGAAGTAGTCAGAAAAAGTCAATTGACATTTTTGTTTACTACTATTTCTTAGAATTTGACATTGTACAGACTGGACAAAAGATTGCGTGGATTATATTATTACGTCAGAAATGCTATTAATAACATAATGAGGAAACGCAAATACAGGACAGGCAAAGTATTAGGTACGAACGCTGCGATGTATTTTTTTGGGGCGTCGAGTCTGCCGGATGTCATTTAAAATTTCGTGAACCGTTGCCATGGGACGTTTTCGAACGGAATTTACAGGGTTATTAAAAGTTCGCCACGCAAAATTGTAAATTTTCATATTATATTCACACCCTGAATATGGACAGGAACAGGATTTAAACATGTATGTATGACGTAGATTCTGGCATAAAATAAATGTTGGACGAATTTAATTTGTTGGTATTGTTCAATGGCTAAGGCTTTTTGGAACACTTTTATTTTCAATATTGTGTCTACTTACATTGCTTGAAAATATCAACATCATCAGCCTATTGCTGTGAACTGCAAGACATATGCCTCCCCTGAGGGTTTATGCCCACAATCCCCACGCTGGGCATGCGGGTTGGGGATATTTTGAAATATTATAAATGCTAAATAACACGGTATAAAACAAAGCCCAAAGATTAATCCGTCTGTTTGTGCGATACGATCTCAGAAAATACGTACATGATTTTTATACTGGTAGGTACTTAGTTTTCATTAAAGAATAAATTGGTTCCGGGAAAGGCTCAGATACATATTTAGGACTACGATAGTCTTAATTTGCGTATTTACAATAATAAACGTAAATATTGTAAGTGGAATATAAAAAAAAAATGTAGGTGGAATTGGAAACGTCTAATTTAACAATCATTTCTAGAATTAAGCCGAAGTAGCAAAAAGTTCTCGCTAAAAATATCTACCCACAAAATATCCAATTTTCTAATCACAATAACAACCACAAACAGAATACATAAATATTATAAGATAAAATATTCCTAGTTATTTTCGTCAGATATATACCGCCCGCATATTCTCATATTAATAAATATTGACATACCTTTTGATCTACAGAGACGTACATACATTCTGTAAGACAAATAAACAATAATGGAAATAAAGAAGGTTCTGTATTTATTTGTACAGGGCCGCAGTTCCATTTAACGTATAAAATTGTCAATAAATATTTTATTACGTTCCCGGCGAGGATTCTTCCGGTACATCTGGATAAGCGGTCATAATATTCGATTAAATATTATCTAGTATATTACCCGTATCGAAAGCTTCGATTTAGACTAAAGGCAATATTTTTTTATTGTTTCAGCAAGAACGGTTCGTATTATAACTCATTATGCCTATCTAATATGAAGAGGGTTCAAACACGAGATGAGCGTATACAATTCTTTTAAATCCAATAATGTCAAGAAGTCATATAATAATTTAAACTTCATATTCATGTAGGAAATAACATCTGCATTCAGACTCAAATACATATATACATATATATGACGCTTCCATCGCGATTTTGTTACAGGTTTGTTCCTTTCTGGAGATAAAGTTCGCATGGCTTTTTGTTAGCGAACCTATCTACTACAATTACCTTTCAATTACGAGTATGTAGCATTGCACTCAGTGAACAGAAGTATGTCGATGTAAATATTCTTTATTTATCTCTGATTGTGACTACTTGTACGATATGGGAAAATCTAGTGAGACAATTAACTCTTTCATGATTTTGTACCACTCCTCCCTTATTATTTCCTAACTTTTATGGTAAATATGATATTTTAGTATAAAATCATAGCTAATACAGATAGCAATATTGCTATTAAAATTCAAGCCAGTCCATGTTGACTCCATTGTACTTCAATTCCTATTTTAATCCTGTTTGAAAGTCATGTCCCAAATGAAATCACATGCCTTCAGTATCGTAAATACGGGGATTTCATATTTCTGTTTTTATTCACGAGTTTCTACTCTTTATTTAAATATAAAAGATACGGCACGACAATTAAAATATTTACCTCTGTCAAGGGTCAAGTTAAATAATGGAAACATGTGAAAATGCCGCGGCGGCGGTCCTTAATTAAATATCTGAGAGTTAAATTGGAGTGACAGATGAATTAAACGTATGTAACCCAAGCTCTAGGGTTAACACGACCATCATGTTACTGACTTAACCCTGCTTCGAATCTTACAATGGTATTAATTAACGTGTCGATGGCTATATTGCATTTAATGTGGTTGGCAGTAGGCAATATTTAGTACGAGTATAATACGATACAAAACATAATCCATTTAATTAAAAATCCATTGTGATACAAATCTATATAGTTTATCTTTCATACATACACATCTTCACGCCAGCTGCATTACGGGACTGGCAGAGATCATCGAGTGCCAAATATCTCTATCCTTACAGACCTGCCGCACTTCATCTACATTCATCACTCTCTTCATACATGCGCGCCGTTTTGGAAATTTCTGACTCCCCCATCAGCTAGTATCTGGTCTATTAATAAATCTAATAAAGATAGGTGAGTCTTGGCCCGCTCTCGGCACCTGCATTCATCAACATTCGCATTGTATATCTGCTTCGTCATTCTTTCATCAGCCATTCGATCATCATGTACGAACCAACGGAGCATGCCCTTTCTCATTTTTACACCAATACTATCTTTCATACAAAGCATCTTTCTTATGTTAGAATGACGAATGTGGTCGGCAAGGGTGAAACCGCAAATGCAACGCAACGACCTCATCTCTACCGTGTTTATTCTATTTTCATCCCCTTTCTTACATACCCCCACTCTAGCCACCGTACAGTAGAGCTGGAACAAGCACGGAGTTCTGTATTGCCAATCGAGCGCGCTGGCTTATAAGTTGGTAACTCAGTAGCTTACCCAATGCTCCATTCACTCCATTTGTTTATCGTTCCATTTTCACGGTAATTGGCTGATCGCGAGGTTATCAATTCTTGAGCCTTGACCGAATCAGTAGGATCATAATTTGGTCGTGTCTTCAAGCACATTTGTCATGCAAATTGTCATGCATAATCAAGATTATTTAATCAAACCTCTACATAATGTTCCCAGATCGTTAATATCTTCATAAATTTGTAGCCGCCATAAAAAAGTTACGACCCTACTTCGAGAGCAGAAATTCACAATTTTTTAAATCTCGGATCCTCGCAGTAGTCAAGAAACTTTATTGTTGTATCTTTAGGAGTATCACAAAAATGAAACTAGTGAAAAAGTATATTTCATCACTGAAAACGACAAAAGTAAATATGTGTAAGTAATTGCCATCTTTGAGACGTACCAATATTATATTTCTTTATCATACCTAGAATAAAGAAAAGTTACCTATATTCAATAGCATGTTCTATAAAATATTTCTTTAGTGTAAGCACACACACTTGAAAGAAAGAAATTTAATATAACATTCTTAGATAAAAGAAACTTGCCAATTGCGAAACTTGGAAAAAATTACTTTGATGGCACAGTTGCGTACTATTAACATCGAATAATCACTTGAGTAATACGTATTTACATTACAGAAACACCACAAAAAAAAAAACTTTCAATAAGTAGAAAAAAGAGTCGCCTACTAAATTAAACGCTAGCACAAAAACATGATAAGAACATTCATTTGGAACGTTCTTCAATGATTACAGAACTGTAATTAGTGAAGTCACTTTATAGTATCGATAAACGTGCTAAATCTGTACCGATATCGACGTCCCATGACAATGGCGCTATTGCATTACCATATCTGATTACATAGCCGATGATCACACCATTACAGTGCGCATCTAATCTATAGCCTAGCATCAACAGGGGTTCCCTGGAGATAAACATGCGCACTAAATACTTGCGCACACTGTGTGCAACATTATTCTAAGACACACGAAGTATAAAATTGATTGAAACCTTATTTATAACAAAAAGGCTTGCATGATACATTAATAGGTAACATGGCTCTATATAAATAAATAAGAAATAAAGTATATTTTACCGCAGCATGGTTCTACCGTAAAAGATATTTAAAAAATATCACTGTACGATAAAACTTAAATGAAATAATACCAAAGTGTTTATTTGTAAATACAGGTAGGTGTATCTGATTTACAACAATACCTGTTTCACAACATGTTAAAGCAGGAATACGTATTATATAGAAGCAAACAATATAAACCTCAACCGTCAAGGTTAATCGAAAATTCTGTTTAATGACAGTAGTGTATCTAATATCCGTAGACACTAAGCAATCGATTTGGCAAGCAGCCCGAACCGTTGCCGCGCCACGTCTCGCCGCTCACGACCTACTTCCGGTCTCAGTAATCTCATCTGAACCGTAAGCTGACGTAAATGAATACTAAGTTAGAGGATACGAAATGTGACGAACATACGGTATATTCACAAAAGAAGAAGGACAGAAAAATGCGTTGAAGCGTAACTTATACAAAACCTGAGGTAAATTAAGAATAAGTGACAATATCATTGTGAATTAATAACAAATGACAATATCATAGCTTATAATCTCTGTGATTTTCGCTACATGTATGTTGTTAGAGTCAAATGTAGCTTAAGTTACAAACGTGCCAAATAACAATTGAAAAACAAAAAGTACTATTAAAGCAGTACATTCTATCGATATCAACAAACTACAAAACAGCTATTCAA
>DWTO01006018.1:0-10315 GCA_018244755.1 Jemadia pseudognetus
TAGTAAATATAAAACATTATAAAGATTATTCTTTCCAAAAGACTGAACTTTACAATGCACTGACGGGTTAGATATACTAAGTTTAGAATATTCCCGTGGGATTTGTAACGAAATCCAAAACGCGAGGCACCTTTTTCTAACGATATAAATGTCAGTGACTTTCAAGTTTGAAAAAAGCGTAAACGTAACTTCACGCCTGTAATCCTCGAAGAGGTAGGCAGAGAAATGCAGTACACTACCACGTTTCAGCACTTGCGTTTACGTCCCACAAATTGAATAGGTGGTAAGCCTATTGCCATACTTCGGGCACATTTCCAAATACCGAGTCACTACTACATAGTATAACCCAATAGAAACCGACTCGGGTTTTAAACCCAGGACCTTCCGATCAGCAACGAACACGACCATCGAGGATGTTTGAAAGACCATTTCGCAAGAACGCTAATAGCTTTATTGTAGCCAGAATGTATGGGCGTTTGTGCGTTTAGAACGAGAATCGTATATGCAGTATGACGCATTATCCGTTCTCAGTCCATTGTGGGATCCTGCCCTATTGAGCACCATTTCGTTTTGCTCTCTCCCTTAAAACACCAAAACCTATTTCAATATGCAAAGCAAATATGTTTATTTATTTATTGGTTGGGAAACAAACAACAATAATATACAGTAAGGATATTACATAGCACGATGCTGCAAAAGTCAGCAAAGTTTCCACTAATTACTAACACAGATATTCACAAAACAAGCAATTAATGGATATATATACTATTATACTTTCATCTGAATTATATGTAAGGAGTTTTATACATATATACAAGTTTTTAGAGTTGCGCATCACCTTTAGCATATTGCCTCCAACCCTGAACACCCGCGTATATTTCTGGGAGTATTGAAATTCGACGCCCGATGCTATATAAAGGTCAGAACCCGAGTTCCTTGCAAATAAATAAAATATAAATGGTTACCCATAGCGACGTCAGCCACCAATAATATATGGTGTCTTTGTATACTACTGACAGTTCGGGAAAGCGACTTCGCTGGAAATACTGGGAAGTGAACAGTGGTAAAGGAAAAATAACGTTTTCGATATATCTTTTTCATTCTCAGTAATCATTGTAACAGCCTTAAATGTAACCACATTCTGTTAGATCAATATTTGTAGGCAGAGTCTGAGGCAAAATTTATTCTTTTAAAGCCCCTACCTAACATTATTTATATATACAACTATACAAAATCTAGATCTTACGTCCGGGTACTGACTTCTGGGTGAAGCTTCAATCGTGTTCTACGCTGCATCAAATCAGTAACTACTTCGAATATCCCTTCTCATATTCCACGAAGAAGCCACGTCAAAGACCGAGGCGTAATTAGAGGCGAAGCTTAAGAAATTAATGTGTAATTGTTTTATTGCCGGCTCCACGCAAAAGCAATTAATTAATCATGTTGGAACGACTAGTTTGAATGCGTCCCGCCCGCCCTACGACCAGCATTTATATACATGATCAAGGATGAAGCAAATTTTAAATCTTTACATATACAATGTACTGATAGTACTGTTTAACTAATTATACTTAGTTATATATACTATAATTAGTTTTCGAATCCTATAAAATGCACTTTCTGTGGCAACTAGTTATTGGTTTTCGTAATAGTTGCAACTGAATCGCATAGTAACGAATATTTCCAATGGCTCTATCCTATCAATTAATATCATACTTCCCAATTTAACTTTCAGTTATCTTTCCATTAACGCGTGTGAATATAACCATTATACTATGAAAACTTCAGTTAAATTCACTTAGAACTCCCCGTACGCCAGTCCAAACAATTTTGAGTTGAGTTCGATTACTCCAAAGTGTTGGAACTCTCGTATGTATAGGGCCGTTCAGCGAATTAATTTTAACTATTAATAGAATAAGTAGCGTATATAAATGTAAGTGAATTAAGAAAATTAATTAATATCTTTTTTAATTACACTTAATTCGCTAATTTACTTCATATGTGAACTAATCCTTGAGCGCGAATCGTTCCTAATTCGACTAATTTCAGCGAACGGCTCACGAAACGTATTGTATTACGACGGCCCGCACGCCCGTCTGTACAGACGTTTTAGTGTCCACTACATATATATACATGTATCTATATTAGTATATTGTTAATAATGTGCTTTTCAAAATGATTTGTTACCTCTTTAATAACTATTATTGATTATCATTATTTTTGTTGTGTTGTTATGCTAGCAGCATTACCGGATAGATAGATATAGAAATAAAGCACTCAATGATAAGTTTGGACAAGTTTTTTATTGCATGTCCCAACGCGAACGAACTGGAAATATAAAACTGTTCAAAAAACAAAATCAATCGCAATCGTTACTTAACTATTAACAGGAAACCTACTCGTTAACACGTGCTAGAGAAAACGAAATGACTATAAAAATTTCGACATAGATACACCACCCACGCAATTTTACTTTAAAAAACTTTATTTAGCACTCTGTGCTCTCTGCCCACCCCGTAACGGGCCCAGCGTGAAGATATATAAACCAAATTACATTGACGTAAATAAAAATCGTGGAATGGCAATTTTCATGATCGTACGGTACTCAATGTAAGATCGCGTTTGCAATCCCAAAGAGGTAGGCAGAGGAGTGTGATACTTTCCCATATTTCACCTGTTATGTTCAGGTCCCACCATAGGATAGGTGAGAACCTATAGCGTTACACCGAACACAAATCTAGTCTACGAGACACTACTAAGAATTTCAAGTTCGAAAAACCCAATACATCAGTAAACCGAACGGAATTACTAACGTTATAATGTAATTTGTACGTTTAAATAATAGTGCAATCGGTTTTAGAAGTCCAGCTATCGAGTGAAGCTAAACGCTCGAACGGCTAGGGACGTTCTGATAGCTTGCGGCGAATAATTGATGGAATTAACTCTCCCTAGGCAGCAAGTTAGTTCAGCGGAGTTAACCTACACGGATTTAGAAGAAGATTGCAGCTTTTACAACCGTATACTTAATATAGTAGATGTCTAATTTTACCTTTTATAAAACTTATTTATTATTATTATTACATCACGCCAATTCCCTTATAGGCTGAGCAGAGACCACCGAAAGAACATCTCTAATCTTATACAGACCTGACTTGTTTCTTCCATGTTCGTCACTCTTCATACACGCAGGTATCAGAAAATTCAGTACAATATATATTTATATTATATATCACAAATCACTGTACAATTATTCATCATTACCTATATATTTACCCATCCGTACGATATTTGAATTTTTTATAAAGCACATTAATTCGTGCTAAAGTTGTGTAGTACCGACGCGAATATTTTGACTGTATCTTTTGTAAATGTCGAGCTTATATTCTAATGAAACTTCTTAGTTATGCCTTAATTAGGGCTGCACCAGCATCCGGCTTCTTTAATACTCCTACATCACACACATGTGCTCGGTGGATGGCAATAAGTTCACCACCTATTTAAGAGCGGGATACATAAAAATTTGGTAAAATGTGGGAATGTACTATTCTTCTCTGCCTACTTCTTCGATGATTACAAGCGTGATGTTACATTTTTTTACATAAAATGTCATTCTCTATATCTGTAACATATTCACGTTAAAAATATTAAATGGGTTTTAGAGAAATTTCATATGCAAATAGTTTGCACTCTGCGAAAAACAGGCAATTTTATTTCGCGTATTTTTTTTTAAACCAACAATTTTCAGCTTATTCATGTTTTCATGGCAAAAATAATGTTTTGTACCAAATAAAAACAGGGCAGGAGAGTTATTTATAAATAAAATTCTCATGAAACATTATTCAAGGGCTATGAGTTTATAAACGGATTCGTACTCTTCAATATTAAACTCCAGTTTAGTCAAACCCACCGCAATAGGTACTAAACAAATTTTTCTTCATAAAATACTTGCAAAACTCAATTGAACTCTTAGGAATATGATAATGGTTTAAATGTTCTCGTGTCCAATTTAATTAATTACTATTTATCATTGTTATATGATCATTCAAAGGATGAAGTCATAAAAACTGAGTAAAATCGTGGTCCAATATTCTGAATGTTAAGTAAATTCAAACACAAGAATATCGACAAATCGTTAAGTTTTAAAATAGAGCATAAGAATCCCTTCTCACTTTTAACTGAGAAGTTCTAGAAACGTCTGAAGGTAATTAGAGGCGAAGCTAAAGTAATTGATGTGTAATTGTTTTATTACCGGCTCCACGCAAGAGCAATTAATCATATCGGTGCGGTCAGTTTGAATGTGCCCCGCCCGCCCTGCGACCGCTACGCCAGCGCTTGTGAAACAACTTTTTAAGTGATATTTTCATTATAACGTCGTTACCTGTTTTTGACTAGTAGTTTAATTATATAATAATGAATATGCTTGTTATATATAACAGACACAACCTGGTTCGTAGACTATTTGATTATATAGCATTTTTTACCCTTGTACCTTTACCTTTATTATACCCTTGTGGATCATATATTAACTTTCTGTACGAGTAATTAACGAATGATATTGAAAGACGGAACAAGAAGTTGGACTAATCTCAGCTGAGTTTTATAAACCTATTCAAAGTGCGTATAGTTAACGATATAAACCGGAATAGATGTCGCCAGGTAAATGATACTAAAAGTGTTAAACCATGAAAATAGGGTTGGAATTACAAATATAGTTACGTATACGTCACATCAAATACGACCAACGAATTATCTGGTATCTAGACTGTCTTGGTGACAATTTTATAATTTTTATCCGAATAAAAATATCGTCACTTATAACGTAACTGGTAAAACGTGGGAGTGTACTGCACTCCTCTGCCTACCTCTACGGGGATAACAGGCGTGGTGTCGCGTATTAATAACCTATTGTTTTAAAGTTGCATGCATTTTCAATATTAAGTAGTATGAATACAATAACGAAGCATAAATCGGGTCTGAGGCTGAACGCCTTATCGCTTATCATAACGTCCTTTGAGGCGTGCCTGCCTGCCAACCCGCATATTTATGTGGAACAAACTATGCTCTTAAACTTGTTCATTCAGAGATTATTATTATCCTGACGCCGGAGCCCTTGCATTGTAGGCAAAAAACTCTGAGCTTCAAATATCTCAATATTTACAAACTTGTTCTTCATACACACATGCCGCTGTCAGATACTCGTACATCTGACTTCCTTATCAGCCAGTATTGTGTCAAACTGTCAACATACACATTATTTTAATGATGATGATCGTATACGATCCAGTTAATCAAGACTGCAGCGCGACTACAAGCAAAGTTCAGAAACCGTGAACGAAATTAATATAAACTGCAATTCCAATATGGAATCGACGCTCGTACATTACGGATTCCAATTAGTGGAAGTACTATGGCAGTATCTTCCAATCGAGGAGACTTGCGATGGAGACTGGCGGCCGTATGGGCGCATACGAGTACAGTTGGGAATTGGAGACGTTGTGGCTTAATATTATTGTCAGAATCATTTTAGATAGTACTAATAAGTAATATCAAATATGTATAATGTTGTATAGCATATACTAATTTTACGGCTACAAAAATTTATTAACAACAAGAATAATAAATAAAAATATGTCTTTATCTCAGGTAAAAATTCTCGATATAGATTATATTAAATAAATAAGATGGTGAGAATAATAATTATTATTTGTTATTATTTCAGCCTCTAGTTATATTGAGTTTTGTGCGTTTTTAACATTACATATAATCAATAGTAGTGAAGTAAACCATTTTGAAAAAAACTATAGATTTTGTTTATTTTCTAATATATGTAAATTCACGCGGGTTATCTCCGAAGCGGTAAGCAGAGGAGTGTACTCCCACGTTTCACCAGTTATGTTGACGTCCCACTATGGAATAGGTGGTGAGTCTATTGCCATATACCGGGTACATTCCCAGTCTCCGAGCCACAACTAGACAATCTAAATTAGAAAAATCCAATAGTGTTCAACTAGGGATTTGAACCTAGGAGCTCCCGATCGACAGTTGCGCTAACAACCAACACGACCTACGAAGCATTGAGAGCCTAAGCACTAACATAATATATATACATACATACATATGTGAAGCCAACTTAACCACTCTTGAGCAGCTATTCACTGCTTCTGGCAGCTATACTTTTAAATCTTTTCATTGTAAGACAAGACCCGTGTTAAAAAGGTCAATAATCAAGATTATTATTATGATTATTCGTCTTAAAATCACTGAAATAAAATTTTATTATTAGACGAAATCATAAGACCGAACATAATTTAATCAAACATTACTTGGAGTATAAAATTTTATACGCCGAATTTTACTTATTCAAATATTTCCAAAAGATATAGGATTACTGTCTATCCAGGTAAAGTACACAGGCGTTAACGCTGAATTGAGTGGCTGAGTCTATATTTGAGCTAGATCTTGAAGCGAGCTCCGTAAATCTCATCTGTAGGACTGTGAAAAGTACAATTACATAAATATTATGCATAATAATACACAACAGATTGATCGACCTTTAGACATTGATTTTCTAAGTAAATACTAAGAGCTTTTGTACAAAGTACAGTACACATATCACCAATACTTATTTCGCTCTAAGAACTTAGCAACTTTAGGGATATGGATTCGTCAAGTTTTATCTCAAAGTAAAGCTAAAGAAACACGTCATATCTATGAGTGGATATGGTGATATAATAGTACCTTATCGGGTTACCGGATATGTAAACACACATTACATATCTATCGACATATGTATGTAATAAATGGAGCGAAGGTACGCAGAATTTCCGCCGCACTCGACGAATATGGGATTGAATGTCGCGTGAGAGGTAACTCTATCAAGCGCTCCGACGGACCGCTGAATGTGTTACTACTCGCGCAAATACCTGATGTTTGACAAAAACATTGTTATATATTCAAACAATTCCCCGCGAATTTATATCAAACGTGATATTTTAACTAAATACTAAAATGGTATGCAATTTAAGGCAGTAACTATAAATGATTGTAAATGCAATAATTGTTATAATTGTAAATGCTTCATTCATTAGTATGATTGAAGTAGTCCGTACTAATTGACCAAATATATAAATGAAATAGTATGAAGAGAATGATGAATCAAGAACACGGGGTCTCTAAGGGATATTTTACGCTTTCTACTTACCCTGAAAGGCAAGTGGCGCGATGATATATTAATAATAGTTAAAAATGTGAAGTATTCAAGTAAAATTATGAAAATATTGTAAATCACATTGTAGCGAAAGGCGAAAAATACGACACATACCATTACAATTTGCTCTAATGAAATCAGTTTTAATGGATTGGCCCCGGTTTGTGAACGTAAAAAACTTTTTTCAATCTTCATGTATGTGGCAAATTTATAAAAAGAGCTTCTTGTGAACACAACTTTTTTAATACACTTCATACTTTGCTATCTTAATAAAAATTATATTTAATAAAGTAAATCACGCCTATAACCCCTGAAGAGGTTGTCAGAGGAGTGCCGTACACTTCCACGTTTCACCAGAGACGTTTACACCGAGCTTTACATCGGGCACAACCAAACTACGAGCCACTACCAGAAAATTATGTATTACAGGCGTTTTGGTTTCATACAATGAGAGTTACCGTTCATTTATCTATACAAAGCGTACCATCAAATGGATATATATAACAAGTTCATGACCTACATAAAAAAAATTGTTACAAAAGCGGGTCAGGCGCGGCACAGTATTTTAAGCTGGATGTAACCTCATAAAACCATACATATGGCCGCGCACGTATCGCGAACTATACGCAACTATGCCTAGCTTTTTAAACTATACGGTATTTACTGAATACCGAGAATTGTAATTGTATGTTGTCATGTTTGGATATATCGAGATGGCTGATGAAAGAATGACAAAGCGGATACAATGAGAATATTGATGGAGACGAAAGAGGTCACGTATGTACTATGATACTGGCTGACAGGGAATCAGAAGACTCCAAAACCGGTCTGAGTGACGAGAGTGATGGATATAGAGGACCACGTCAGGTCTGTCATTATGGAGGATATTATTATATCATCACGCCAGGTTCCTTACTGGCTAGACAGAGAGAACCGTGTGCCAAATATATCTATTCTTGTAGATCTGACGTCTTTTAACGACATTCATACATACACTGCTACCCCTAACCCATCTACAATGAGAGCTAATTGTTCATACAAAACTAAACTCACATTGAACCGCAAACAACCACTTCATTAAATTTGTCTTAGCGTTTTGTTAATCCTAAAAAAATCCCCCTTCTATACGGAAGATAACGACATTTACCTACGCATTGTAAACGATGTCTCACGTGCTCTGAAATTATTTGTGCTTGTATTTTAATGTTTAGGTTGGGTTTATGTGAAGCGTACAGTTGCTAACTTCCCGCCACCGAGTTTGTCCTGGCATCCCATCTCAAACAGAGAGCTAATGACGGCGCAGATCATTATACGGGCGTAATTATGTTTTATTTGATATTTCAACAATGCGACCGCGATTGTAGTGTGCGCATACATAAACATTTTATTTTTAACGCGCAAGTTTCTCTGTCTGTAAATTGGTTATGTAATAATTATGTAAACAGGTCAAATATATAATACAATACAAATACAACGAAGATTACAACGAAGTTAGCTATGAATCTTAATAACCCCTAGATAATAATACTACATATAGAAATGCTGAAAACTAACAATTAGTTTATTATACATATATACTTTCAGGCTGTTTTGGTGCGTGTGGCAACTGATTCGTTATGGACCGAAGGCACCACAAGCGAAGATGAGTGGATCGCGAAACAGCACTCAAATATAATCGTTATTGCCATACTAATAACGACCACATTAGGATCCTTGCTCACTACGTTCTTAGGACCTGTACTTCTTTCGAATGAGTCGAGGGTCGGGCCACAAGGTTGGTATAGTATAAGCATCACGTTTTGAATACTATGTCGCATATACATCACGTAAGGAAGTAAAATAAACCATCACCAGCGGCATCTTCACTGTTATTATCATCGTCATCATATCATCCCCACATCATCATCGTCATCACTGTGGCGGTTATAGAAAGGAGGCTAAGACAAATACAACCTCATAGCACCGCCGATCTATATATAAATATATATAGAGTCCACGTGACCTACCATTCGCACACTGGTGCAAAACAGCAGCATATGCCCTGCGGTTATAGTATAAAAGTGCGGTTATAGTATAAAAGTGCGGTTATAGTATAGTATAGTATAAAAATGCGGTTATAGTATAAAAGTGCAGTTATGGTATAAAAGTGCGGTTATAGTATAGTATAAAAGTGCGGTTATAGTATAAAAGTAGCTGCGACTAATAGCCTTAGCAGCCAAATGTTAAACAGACAATACAAAACTTAGTTTTTTTGTATAGTTAACTTATATGCTACACTGTATAACTTTATCTCAAACAAAGAATGTGGTTAATGAAATTTGAATAAATTCCTTTTTATTACAGAGTTCTACAGACAGCAGTCATTATCGCCGGCGCAGCCAAACGACCTCATCAAACAGAATACGACTAGAAAAGTCTCTTTTCAATTCATAGACGCGTAATAAATTGTATAAATTTTAATTTTGTATTATTTTTAGCAATATTACACTTATTTCAGACGACATGAACCACATACAAGTATATTAAATAACATATTTATCTTACAGACTATACGTCTGACTAATCTCTAGAGTCATACAATATATATGTTATATAAAAAAACGTAACATCACGCCTGTAATAACCGAAAATATATACTATATGTAGGTATACAATATAAAATAATAGATTTAATCATAATTACTATTTATAAAAGTTCAATATTTTATCATAGCTGAATAGGTACTATTATAGACTGTAAAAGCATTTTTTTTTGAAAACCATTGCAGTATTGTATAATTTACAAAAGAGATCTTTGACCTTAATAACCGAGGTAGGTCACGGTCACATGTTCGGTCACTTATCAGCTCGGTCACTCTCCGCCAAATTCTCCAGGCGTCACCTTCAGTGACGTCATCAGCTATCTTTGGGTCTTTATCTTAAGATAACGACAAACACCCATTAAGTAGCTGGTGACATTTTTATAAGTTTTATTACAACGGATCTTGATACGATTTAAATCATTTTAGTGACAAAGTTTTAGTGACTACACACGTGAACTGCATTAGAAGTAATTATGACTGCACGCCAGCTGCAAAATTGCAGTTCGGGTGCAGTTTTTGTACGACC
>DWTO01006019.1:0-10315 GCA_018244755.1 Jemadia pseudognetus
CAGACTCCGAACCACTACTAGAAAATCTAAATTAGAAAATTTTGTAGTGTTCGACCCGGGAATCGAACCCGGGACCTTCCGATCGTCAGTCGCACTTGCAACCAACACGACCAATGAGGCATTTTAATTTTAATATTTATTAAATGCATCATAATTTATTTTTATATAAAAAAAGTGTCTTAGGTCAATAGTATATAATTAAAACTTTAAGAATAGTCATGACATACCTTTTACAATTTAAAATTTATCAGTTAAAATATTTGTAATTTTATTGTGTGTTTTTGAACATAACTGCAGTTTTTTTACAACGTAAATCACATTACGTCGTAACGATAGTTTCATAAATATTTTCGCTCTTCAGACATACCCTCAAAAAATGTTTCTCAATGCTAAAAACATTGCAACGGAAAAACAGAACTGAATAATATAATATTAGTAAAGTCGTTTTAAATTTCCTCAGTTCGAACGTAAAATAGAAATAAGCCGGTCAAGATATTCTTTCATGAAAATCATATTCAAAACAAGAAAAATGTGGGGCGAAGTACGTTTTCAAACTAGAAATAAATATAAGAAATTTATTCAAGACTGGGCTTTAATGAATCCTTGCTGATTCAACAAATTCAAAAACTTTGCGCATAACATTTGAAACGCTAACATTTAAATTAGCGAGTCTTTAGACCATTGAAAAGATGAAAACGAAAAACGACGTAAAAAGAAAACGTCGTATCACGCCTGTTATACCCGAAGAGGTAGGCAGAGGAGCGTAGAACACTCCCACATTTCACCAGATACGTTTACGTCCCACTATGGAATAGGTGGTGAGCCTATTGCCATGCACCGGGCATAAATTCAGACTCCGAGCCACTAGTAGAAAATCTAAATTAGAAAGATTCTAGTGCGCCACCCAGAAATCGAACCCAGGACATCCTAATCGGTACCATGACGTAATTATTATACATATAATGTTTGTAGGACTTAACATCTCAACCAAATTCTCATCTTTCGGTAATTGTGTAGTCAGGCTAGATTCCTATAGTCACTGAATATTGAAATATATTCCTGGGATGATGACCTTGAAAATGACAGAGAAATTGACCAAAGCTACCAACTTATCTGTTTTGAAAAGTGCAATGTTAATGGGTGCTTTAAACAATAGGATTGAAAGAACTTTCCAAGCAGTGATAAGAGATGTTGCACCATCAAATGGTTATGTGAAAAACAAGAATTATACATATTATTTGTTTCTATAACCTGTCACGTGTTTGTATTTTTAACAAAAATTTTAAACCGTTTTATATATTGGAATAGATATTACGTTGTTTCATCAAAAGGTTACCGGGTTATAGCTTCAGAGCAAATGTCCATTTCTATTAATTGTCAATTCTGTGGCAGGCCGTTAAAGTTTTATCGCTGGCAAGTTTAAAATCAATCTGTTTCATGCAATCTTCGAATAACAAATATCGGTTGGCGTTGGCCTGAGAAAGGCTTGTTAGTTTTTTCTGTTCTATCGTTCGCTGGCAACATGATGGGACTATTAGGGCCAACCCACATTATCACCGAGACACGGTCACGATAAGATGTGAACGGGACCTAGTGGGTTAACACACACTATTTGTGTGACGAGAGTACAGTACACAAATAACATCTCAGACGTCGTTTCACACACACACTATACGATACGACTGCTTTGTTGCTTAACCTGATAGATCGTTTGGAATACGTCGGCGCCACAGAGCTATAAGCGTTCCTTGGTTCTGTGTAAATGGGATGTAAACGTTCGTCACGTTGGTGCATCGTCATAATTAGATCGTAAACTGCGAGAGAATCGCCATTTTGCAAAACGTGAATATAAAGTACACGGAGACGTCTCGAAGTATTATTCAATTCGAATATTTTTTATAGTACCTACATTAGACGTAATCATTATTACAATATAGTAATGTACTTTATTAAAGTAATATAGGTACTTTCATTTAACAAATATTGATGTGACGGGCACAAGTATTTATTTTTCGAGGTGTAAACTTATATGATTTGTGTATGTAATTTTCCAACGTGTTTGTTATGTTCCTACAAGACCTTAGGTCTTGTCTCGTTTGCGATCAGATGGCCGCATGTGAGTTATCCCTAAAAGTTTTCATTAATTACTTAAATTGTAATATTTATAAATGTTGACTGCCTCGTTGGTCGTGTTGGTTGCAAGCGCGACTGCCGATCAGGAGGTCCTGGGTTCGATTCCCGGGTCGGCTACTATAGAATTTTTCTAATTTAGATTTTCTAATAGTAGCTCGGAGTCTGGATTTGTGCCCGGTGCATGGCAATAAGCTCACCGCTTATTCCGTAGTGGGACGTAAACGTAACTGGTGAAACGTGGAAGTGTACTACATTCCTCTGCCTACCTCTTCGGGGATAACAGGCGTGACTATACGTTTATATAATTATAGTTCATTATCATTATCATCGACCTGTTCGAGTCTACTGCCAGATAAAGGCTTCACCTGAGGCGTGTTTGCCCACAATCTCGGCACCTCGCGCCGCCTACGCTGCTGCTAGGACCAGGAAATGTAGCCCTTAACTTTAGTCTTTAGTCGACTTTAACGATACTCTCGTGTCCCGGCATGAGGTGGAAGGATGTATTCTTTTTCCGCCCCGACAAGGACAATTAATTGTGTTTGTCGTTGGATTAATTAAACTTCATTAGTCAATTTTATTTTTGGTTCGAGTAGAAGACTTTATAAGACCGCCTGATTTTTACTGTAAGGTGAGCAAATAATAGGTTTTTACTTACTTTCGTTTTTTAATTTAAAAGAAAAAATTGATATAATTTAATTGTGTAATTAAAATTAAGGTTCGTGGCAATGACAGTGATAATCTATTCGAATCAATGGTAAAACTTACAAGATTTGTTGTATAAAATGAAATATTTAAAAAAGTTACAGTACCTACTATTCAATATTCCATACAATTATGAATCTATTTTTTACATACATCATTATAGTAATTTTAATTGCAAACACAAATTTCATTTAATTTGCTTCTATTCTTTTAATTTGCTTCTATTCTCTTCTATTCTTAACGTGGACACATAAAACATTTTCAAATTTTGGATGACAATATGAAATACTGCTAAAAATCACAGGTATGTGTTATGTTGGAAGACAAAAGATTAAATCCTCATTTCCACATGACCGCAGTGCCATTTGAGTCGCATCCAGCGAATGCAATATTGACGGTGCCATTTTCAGCCATATTTATTTATTTAGACGCACGGTTCGTCGGCCGGGCGTCGGCCCGCCGTAACCTTCACCCGAGCGAACTCCAAGGTCTCTTGGCTTGCCAGCTTCCTGGAACAAAATTAAGATAAATAGGCATTAACAACCGACTGTTAATCTGGCTTATACCTATTTTAACATGCGTTCAACCTACATTTAAAACTTTGAAAGTAATTAGAGCGCACTGCGTCGCTCGCGTGTAAACTTTGCCTCGTTGACTCCAAGGTTTTTTGTCAGCGCGCTGGAAGAAATATGCAGCGTGCATTAGCAATATAGTATCTATCTAGACTATAAATCGTGTTACAAGACGATATCAACCTAAATTAATGTCACGTCGTAAGAAACTAAAGTTGCGAGTACATCGTGCGTAATGCGTCGGTTGGCTGTAACCTTCACCCGGACGATTGAGGCTAAGTTTCTTGGCTAGAGATGAAATGTTTTCATGAATGGTACTGTTTTATGTATACTTTAATATTCCATTTCAATTACACGGCGTGATTTTCGTTTTTACTCGTATGTATCCGTAACTGTATCAGTGGTGTGGTTTTGCCCGTTCATAATCTTCACCTCAGCTATTGATCCAAGGTCAATGGATCTGTAAGAAAGTGCAACACAAAAATGTTCTTAGATGTTTAAGGCACTTCGCTTGTAATTTATACATTGCCTGAAATTTATACTCAACTTTTAAAGATAAAGTGTCTTAACTGGTTAGCAGAGTAGAATGCATCATGTAACTAAAGATAATATAAAAACGTATAATTACGTTTGTATCTCCCTAAAGAGGTCGAACCTCTCGGTCACTCGGGCTTGCAAACACCCATCCAGCGATGTAGGTACTGTCTTTTATATCAGCATAGAAATATCAAATATACAATTGGAATTTTAGGTAGGTAAGTAGGAATAGCAATATCAAATACATAATTTGAAGTTTTAAGCGTCATTTAACTACTTGATAAGATATTTTTAGTAATAATTGTTCAAAAATAAATGTATGTATTTATAAAAACGAAAATACACATCTCCAAATTGTAAAATTTGTAACATGATTTGTTAATACGATTAATAAATATACACCGATCAGCCCGATACGAAATGTATCTATTTTCCTAAAGATTTCACGGAAGTATGTAGTTTAAGAAGTTATGTAGTTTAAGAATTTAGAATTAAGAAATAGTTTAAGAAAAGAGTTTATGAAGTTATGTAGTTTAAGAATTTTACTTGTTTATTGGAACATTATTTATTAGAGAAATTATTCAGTAGAAGAATTACTTATTAGGGAGATTATTAATTAGCACATACTGATTTTATTTATTTGTTAAATGTTAAAATATTAATATGTCATGTCGCATTCTTGTTCAGATATTATTATTATATTGAAAAGTAGAAGTTCATTGTCCAGGTGTAACCTTTTCCGTGCCATTTTGAGACATTCTCAAGGTCTTGGTCGAAATTTGCAATTATTATGTTCAGTTGTAACCGACCGCAAAGTGCGAATCGGGCACACGCGTTGAGTTTTCATACGCTGGATACCTGCGTAGTTTTTGTAACAGGTACGCCATGAGCTTGTCATTATATTAGCTACGTTTACAGATTTTCGTCAGATTTTTTTCACATCACCATTACATTCTAGTTTATTTTTAACATCGAGTGTAAAACGTTTGTTGAAAAAGTATTATTTCATACATTCAGTTATATTCCTCAGAGTAACATTATTTAATATCTAGACAAAGATAAACTTATCGATTTCGAAGATTTTGAAAGAATTGGGTGTAACACATGCATGTGGCAACGTATGCATCTCAGGTTGTATAAATCTTAATGACACTAGTTAAACGTACTGACGCCTAGATCATTGGACGATCGTTACTTATATAACCTTCATAAGCTCTGTTGATAGGAACGTCAATTTGAAATAAAAAGCTCATACTATGTAGTAGTATATACCTATTAGATTACAAGAGTTACTATCTCCGGCTAAGGCCCTTTCACGGTAATTTAGGAGGGCTAAAAGATTCCTCATCGCACTGATTCTGTTCATTATACGCGAATTATTCATTCATGCATATTACACGACTCCCTGGCGAAAACCGTATCAAAATCCACTATATAAATTCTGAGATCTGGGCGTTGACACGGACAAGGTAGTTAATTTTGTACTGTTTGAAAGTGATTATGCAAAGTTCGAGTAAAAAGTTTCAATTGAAATCGTTATTTTACCGATCTACAGGGACCGATAGGAATTGATAGGCGCGGATTGTAAGCGGGTAATCGTATTAAAATTTGCTGATTGATACCCGTGACAACTCGAGGCGAGCATTAGTCACGCCATATCTTGTTCCTATGGCAGTTTTTCGTTAATGGGTTTTTTCTACGTGGCCATTAAATGTTGGGTGAATTAAGTTTTTTCTCGTTTAACCTGTTCGAACATCAAAGAGGTAGTAATGGGCGATAAAATTTAATACAATAATTTTCTTTATATATCAATATCATCAAAAATCTGTATTCATTTCATAGATAAATATTGAAGAGTCCGAAGCGTTAATCGTTGTCTAAAAGATACTATCTTTGTGTACTGTAGTGGTACTGTAGTGTTCACTAAAACAATTCAAGGATAATAAAAAAAAGTTCTTTTTTCGAAAGGTTTTGCTATCATTTAAAGATTCAAGCCATGGCCGCTTTATGTTGACACTTGACATTTATTAGTTGTTATTTCTAAACTAAAGAAACACTGCAATTTCTCTGGACACGCCGACTCTCGATCATCGAAATTCCTACGTCACTAACGTGCTTAATGTTGTGTTATATTATATTTCCATTTTTAAATTTCATTAAGTGTTTTAGCGATTGTTCGCCTTCGTGGTTTCTATCTGCAGTCAAACTGTAACCTTGAGAGGTTTTTGTCCTTGTTAGCGATTCCGAGAAGCTTCCAGTAACAGTAGGTAATGGTAATTGAAAATCTATTTCGGTGTAGGCTGATAGATCTTCTGCGTTAGTTCCGTAGTGTAATGTTGTTTTTGTGACAAAAAATAACAATTTCCTCTGTTTATTATGTTTAATGTAAATATCATTTATTACAACACTATTAATATTATGAAAAAAAAATTGCTTAAAAATTCATTTCATTAATTAAATGTACGTTTTTTTATTTACAATAATATTCTTGCATGAGCAATGAAATCCTAATTTTTCGATACAGTTCCTATCTTCGACGGCACTGTATTCAAATCCTGGAGCGCATCTCTATGCAAAATTACAATTTGCATGTAAATATGTATCAGTTATAAATATTTAATTTCACTTGTTCTTACCTTTAAAAAACATCGCGAGAACCTTAAGTAAACGTTCAAGGACTATCTAGGATACACTACTATAGCGTCGTGTGTGTTTTCTGATACGACCTTAGACTGTACGAGGCATGAGCGAATCAGCTTTTGTATATTGCGTACGGTAGTGGTCAATTTGAGGATGCATTTACTCTTTCCATCAAGCAGGATCACTACCAAATGCTAGTCTATTGCATAATGAAGAAACGTATTGAGCTTAAAAGTTTACATAATATTCTTTTTAGCGTGAATTCTGCCAAGCGTTCTTAACCGCGTGTCAGACTATCCTTTACTCTTTTCATTATATGAGTAGCTAGCAGTAGAATGATAAAAGGTTTATTAATGATATTGATTCCATGTATTTGATTTTATGTGATAGTATTTGAAAATAATTTAAGCTGCGTTCTGTATAATACTATTTTTTAATGTAACAATCCTTTTGAGCAACTATTTTTTGCTTTTGATTTACTGCCTACCTCTGTCTATTGACTGTCTCATTGGACGAAGGTTGCAAGCAGGACTGCTAAGCTCTGAGGTCTTGAGTTCGATCTCCGGGTCATGTAAAGTATTATTAGGTTTTTCTAAATTGAATTTTCCAGTAGTACATAAGTGCGCTTTTTGTACACTAATTCTTTTTCTAAACTGATTAGATAATGGACTTCTCAAGTGGTTTGTTACGTTATATTAGTTTTTATTTGCATTTGCGCATATAGCCTGTCATTTACCCGTCTGTTTTTTAAACGCAAATAGAAAATTGGACGAGCTTAGATATTTTCAAGTATTCGGTCAATATAGCTGTTGACGTTATGACATCTGCTTGGCAAGGAAAACGTGCGCAGTATGAAACAGTTATACATTTAATTTTTTAAATGCGTGGTTTTTTTACACGTTTTTAGGAGTATGTTATAGTCTGTGGTATTTTTGCTGGTGACAAATTTGTAATATTTTTAAATGGGCAATGTAAGCTGTATAATTTTGATTTCTTTCCTCAATCTAATTCAATTTCTAGTATTTTATTGATCGTATGTAATGTTACTGACTGCCTCAATGCTCGTGTTGGTTGCAAGCGCGAGTGCCGATCGGGGGGTCCCAGGTTCAAATCCCGATCGGGAGCTACAAGATTTTTCTAAATTAGATTTTCTAGTTGTGGCTCGGAGTATGGAAATATGCCGGTATATGGTAATAACCTTATCACCTATTCTATATTGGGACGTAAACGTAACTTGTGAATCGTGGGAATATTCTAGACTCCCCTACCTACCTCTTCGGGGATTACATACGCGATGTTACGTTCTTTTTACGTATGTTATGTTACCTATCAGAAATAATTGTAACTGAACATGAAATTTACCCTTAAAGCAATATTCACAATGTACAATATTTTTGTAAATGTTCCATTCCCTGATTTTGTTCCTTCTTCAGACATTTTTTTCGCAAATTTTGTTCCTTTCGCGAATGGTATTTCTTTTGTCAATTTGTTGTTCTCTCAACCTTGTATATTAACCCTCTCGACTCGTTAATACTATGTAGAATGGTTTTGGTCACATCATTAATGCTTTGTAGTTAGTATGCATCCTATTAGCATCATATAGGAGTCAAATGACACAGGCAATTTATTTTATATTTTCTATAGATTAAGCAAGTGTCAGTTGGTGCTGTCACTAATACTGACCTTGGATGTACGACACTAGTAGTCCTACCGCCTTGACCTTCAGTACGCAAGGTCAGTGCCGCGAACTAGCCGAGCGGCCATTAAACTCGCGTTTTTTTCCAAAATTTTAATTGTTTTTTACAAAGATGTTACATTAGCGAGATGAAAATACAACTACTACGTAATTAAAAATCGTTTAGGCTTTTATTACACTATTCAATATACATATATGTGATGACAAACCCACCAATTGAAACATTGATAATTTTAAAGGTTGGTTTATCCTTAAAGAGGACTGAGGATGTATACAATATATTTTTTTTAAGTTATATGACCTTTAATTTTTCTTAGGGCCGCTACAAGCGAATGTATATAGTAACTTACATAACTACATATGCGAGGGGTTTAAACTTAAATAATAAACGTCCAAACCCGTCGTATATAATGTGTATGTCGCTGAAAAAAAATGGCAGGCGTGCAAAAAAAAATCTTTATCAAAATCGGAAGACATATACGAAAAAAACCGACAATCCTTGGTGATGATGTACCACTTTGACCTTCATAGAGGAGAAGGTCAGTGGGACTTGGCGAGCTATCGACGCGGCCCTGAAAACTGCGTGAGTGTTTTATTAATTAGACAAGTAAATTTGAGTTCCTTATTTTTAAAGAATAGAATTTTTATATTAGTATCATGTTGTTAAACAACACACTGCGAAGTTGGCAAAGACACTTGTTTTTAGTAGTCTCTTATTGACGATTTCAAGTAAGTATTAGGTATAAATTCCATATGTTAAGCGATTGACGGAATCATCGACCATTTAATTTTGTGTTGATAAAATAGCAATAAGAATATCTACTCAATGATGTTTATTTTATAGTTTTTCTGGTTGTTATGAAATACATGCTGTATTAATATACCTACATGTTTCCAGGCTGGTAAAACTTTTGCTTGATTCTATATTTCTCACACCATCTCTTACCATTTCATTGCAGTATCATTATTCGATTATGGAATAAGTTTTGAATAATAAAACAAAAAAATATACAAAACGTTTTAAAACATCTGCAGCTTTTTTAATATGGATAAATTGTATTGATACTTGCCTAATTTATTTTGTATTTCCGCATTATTTTCATATGAATATTTGTTTACACGTTTAAGATAAGTATTCATAATCTTATAAATTAATGCAAAGTACCGGTACCTACCCCGCCAAGTTCGCCTCGAACAATATGGCCCCAATTCCACAATTGTGTTCTTGGAAAAAATATTACTGTTACACTGGCTTTGAAACCGATGACAAATTACACTTGACAACGCTTTATGTACGCTCCTTTGATGTTCTACTGTTCTTTTCGAAAATCACCACCGATTCTGTCATTTTGAACATTTCCACCGTCCGTAATATAGACGATTTCGCCGCTTGGATCTGGCTAAATGCAATAAAAACTGTAGGTAGCCATTCCGGGTGTACGTGACGTCGAGCGACACGCTCATCAGCGTCTAACGCAACAATAAATGATTCATTGCCACCAAACTTAATTATTTCACACCTAATCGATTGATACACCGGCTGTAGTTTGTATCATTATGGTGCAGTCGTAAACCTAGTTATACCAGCTCGCAATAATCCCATCGGCGCGTGTCTGTGGTACAAGCGATAAGTACCTATCTGTTATTTATATAAGTTATGTAATAATTTGTGCATGTAGTTTTTATGCCGCTTGATTGCATAGGCTCAAGTATGACATTTTCTAAATACGTTGCAATAATTATTTTACCGCACTTTTCTACCTAAAGTGAGACGT
Organism: Jemadia pseudognetus; assembly: GCA_018244755.1. Classification (NCBI taxonomy): domain Eukaryota; kingdom Metazoa; phylum Arthropoda; class Insecta; order Lepidoptera; family Hesperiidae; genus Jemadia; species Jemadia pseudognetus. The sequence goes on from DWTO01006019.1 coordinate 10,056, forward strand.
CTGAAACAGAGCAAAAACTTTTATTCTTTATTATATTCAGTTTTTAACATTATATAAAGGACTAATAATAAAAAAACGCCGGCTCTATATAATCTTTAATACGCCTAACTTCGTTTTTTGTGCTAGATGTTGCTGCGTGTCAGATGAGTGTATTATGAAAATACGACTTAGCGCGTCATAATGGAGATTCATGTATCTTAATAGATATATGCAAAACATAAATATAACATCACACCTGTAATACAAGAAGAGGTAAGCAA
>DWTO01006020.1:0-10314 GCA_018244755.1 Jemadia pseudognetus
TTTTTTTTTTTTTTTTTTTTTTTTTTTTTTTTTTTTTTTTTTTTTTTTTTTTTTTTTTTTTTTTTTTTTTTTTTTATTAAATTACATGTATATATGACTATGTATCTACAGTTACTATTCTAGACAATTTTACTATATCTACATTTCACACTTCTATCTACATACATACATATATCCATCTATATCTATATATCCATGTTTCTACATTAGATACAATTACAATTACATTACAACTACAATACATTTTATACAATTTCACTCTATTACACATTTTTTTTTTTTTTTTGGTATATGAATTTACGGTACAGTAAAGGTAACAATAGTATACAAAATACATTTCTGTAGAGAGAGTTGGAGAGAACAGAAGAAAAAGAAAAAGAAAAAAGACACCCATGATACGCAATTTCCCTGCAACGCAGTCCCAACATACTGAGTATATACTTATAAACTTCATTATGCAATCTCTTCGTGACACAACAGTAGTACGAATCAAGCTACATCCATTATATGCTACACTATTTAAGACCAACAGCTGTTATGCTACTACCAAATACATTGATCCCTAATTTTTTTTTTTTTTTTTTTTTTTTTTTATATATATAATTTATTATGTGTGTTTGTTTGTTTATTATATATATATATATATATATTATATTATTTATCTATATATATATATAGTCTATTATTTATTTATATGTATGTATACGTATACACACACACACACACACATATATACATACATGTATATATATATATACCCACATACACAAATATATATATGTATGTATGCCTATTACTAGCCTATTATATGCCTATTATTATTTTTTTTTTTTTTTTTTTTTTTTTTTTTTTTTTTTTTTTTGTTTTTTTTTTTTTTTTTTTTTTTTTTTTTTTTTTTTTTTTTTTTTTTTTTTTCGTTCTTTGGCTATTTAATGATTTTGTTCGGTTTCAGGGAAGATGCGGTCTACTCCCCCATCTGTGTAAACCACGATTTCGTGGTATTTGGAGGCAGTTTCGGCACCCAGGCGGTCGCTTACATCTCCCCTTTCGTAGCCGACAACCATGGCATCAACGCTCAGAATTTTGGGCGCTTTAGGTTCCCCCATGACTTGGCCTCCCATCGATGACAGCATTTTATTCGCCTTTTGGAAGGCAGTTGAGTCATCATCGGAGGCGAACAGTGCGATGGTTTTGTTCTTCCTTCGCACTATTCGGCCCCGCTGACCCCCCAACGTTACCCTAGGCAGCGCGTCGTAGAGCTTCCGGCGCATCATGATTTTGTTTGCGCTGCCGTTTAGCAGCAGGCCCAGCCCCGGCGAGACATATACATTGGTTTTTGCCACGTCGTTACAGAAGGCAACTCCCACTCTCTCCGAGTTGCTTTCCATAAACGACGTGACCTCTTGTGTTCGGAGTCCCGGACGTCCCGGTTCCCCGGTCCGGAGGAGAGAGAACTCCTTTGCGACGAGGGGTGCTGGTTGCGTTTGTTGCAATGGGTTTGGGTTTGGCACCCGGGGTGTGGTTTGAGCAGTAGACGGTGTTTTAGGTAAGGTGCTATTTCTTTTGGCTGCTACCCTGGCCACCTCCTCAAAGTATTTTAGCACATGGTTCCTTGTTTTAGTGTCGTCCAGTAAGGTGCATAGTGCCTCCTTATCGACCTCAAGATTACAGACACACTCCAGGTTGTGTCGGGAGGTCTGGAACCTAGGGCAGTCCAGCAGCAAATGCCACACCGACTCGCTGACATTCGGGTCGCACTCGCACCCAGGACTATCCCTCAGTCCAAATCGGTGCAGGTACTCCCCGAATCCGCCGTGGCCAGTCAGGATCTGAGCTTGTAGGTGGTTGATGGGCGCTCCTCGCACTAGCCTGTAAGCTTTTCTTACGTTAGGGAGGAGCACCCTTGTTATCTCACCCTGGGAGGCAGTATCAAATCTGTCTTGCCATATGGCAATCGATTCCTCCCGGATCTTACTCCTGACGTGGCACAGCGGGATCTCAGCGTAGTCGGGTGAGGGGGTCTCTTTTAGAGCTCCCTCTTTAGCTAGCTCATCTGCCCTCTCGTTCCCCTCCGTACCCACGTGGGCCCTGACCCAAAAGAAGCGGACCCTCCCCCCCCGTGCCCGTATTTCAGCTGTACATTCTCCGATGGACTTGGCCAGCGGGTGGCTCAACCGAGTGCCGCCTAGCAATTCCAGTGACGACAGTGAGTCCGTCAAGATGTTCATGGTGGCAACTCGGTTGTCCCTCGCCGTGGTCACTGCCCTATGGAGGGCGTACAGCTCCGCCTGAAACACTGTGCACGCGGGGTCAAGGCTGAAGACCTGGTTTTGTACCTCCTTACCGTCCTCCCACCACGTGAAAGCTGCCCCTACCCTGCCCTCCATCTTACTCCCATCAGTAAAGATTTGTGGGCCAGTAAGCTGGTGGGCGTCCTGGGCGGCGTCGGTCATGTCCTCGAGGAGGCGGTACTCAATCCTGTGTCGCATGGCGGGGTGCGGAAGATCCCTAGCCATTACCACCCCCTCGAGTCCCCGATTTGGTGGCAGGTAGTCGGCGGAGATACCCCTCTTCGCCTCATAGAGGGCCGCCACCTCCCGGATACGCAGGTCCAGTGGGAGGATTCCCGCAAGTATCAGCACCGCGTTCAGAGACGTAGTTCTGTACGCTCTGCTGATCCTCTGCGCGAAGCCTCGCTGGAGTGTGTCAAGAGACCTTCTGTTTGTCAGCAACTCAGACGCCTTCGCCCAAGCAGGAGCACCATAGGTGACTATGGGCTCGATCACTGCCACGTAGATGGTCCTGATGATTTCTCCGTTAAGCCCCCAAGAGACCCTCGCTGCGCATGTCAACTGCTTGTAGATGTTTGCAGCTTTCTTACAAACGTTCCGGACATGCGCATTGAAGTTTGCTCTCTTGTCAATAGTGAGGCCGAGGAGTTTTATCTCATCAACTAGGGCCAGAGCAGTTCCGTTCATGTATATGCGGGGAGGGGTGTATTTGAGCTTTTTGGTGATTAGCATCGCGTTTGTTTTACTCGCGGCAAAGTTTAGTTTGTTCTCCCTCCCCCATTCCACGGTAACCTCTAGCACCCTGTTGATAGGCTCCTCCAGCCCCTCTATAGACCTCCCGGAGAACACCAGGACCACATCGTCGGCAAAAGCCTGACAGTAGACTCCCTCCGTCGATAACCTACGCAGGAGGGGATCCAGGAGGATGTTCCAGAAGGTGGGGCCCGCTATGGAGCCCTGTACGCATCCCTTCGTTGTATCCCTCTTGATGGTTCGTCCTGCGTAGTTCACTATCACTGATCGGTGTTGGAGGTAAGAGTCCACCATCAGGCAGAGATTTTCTGGGCAGCGTCTGAGTCGCAGTTGGTATTTTATGGCCGGCCACCAGGCGTTATCGAAGGCGCCCTCAATGTCCAGAGAGACCATTATCACGGAAAGTCCGTTCGTCCTTTCCCTGCTAATGTGTCTCATCAGGTCATACAGGGCGTCCTCGGTGCCGCGCTGGGGCAGGAAGCCGTACTGCCCGGTGCTGAGGGTGGGGAACAGGTGCCATTGTAGCCTTCTCACAAGCAGCTTTTCCAAGGTCTTGCCCAGGATTGACAATAACCCAATGGGGCGGTAAGACTTTGGGTTTGTATAATCAGTTTTTCCCGGCTTTGTGAGAATGACTACGTGGGCGATTTTCCACCGCTTCGGGAAGTGTTTTAGGGTGAGACACCTATTGGCAATTGCCATGAACACCTCCCTCGCGCAGTGGATCGCCCTGGCACAGATGTCCGAGGTGAACCCGTCCGGACCCGGCGCCTTCCTGGGGTTCTGCTCATGCAGAACCGCCTCCAATTCGGCTTCCGTGAACGGCGGGTCATCCTCTTTCAACTGACCCCACCCTGGAGATTCTGTCTCCACAAGGCATCGGAGCTCTGCATTCTGCGGGGTGTCGGTTTCTACCGCGTCCTCAGGGTAGAAGGTTCGTGCGAGGAGGTCGGCGGACTGCTCTGAGTTTAGCGATGTCCCGTCCGACCCCCTCAGTAATATATCTTCTCTTCCGCTTGATGTCTTCCTGAGGACCCGGTAGATGCCGTCCCATATGCTCTCTTTTTCTTGCTTCGTGCAGAACTCCTTCCAGCTTTGAGTTTGTGCCTCGGCTGCCTTCTTGGCGTACAGTGCCTTGGCCTCATTGTACTCAAGCAGTACGAGCTTCCTTCGGCGAGGAGCGGCGTTCTTAATTCTCCTCTTTTTCCGCAGAAGGTCTCTCTTGAGGTCGTCGATCTCCCTCGTCCACCACGGAAAGACGGAGCCCCTGCGCCCTCTGCCTAACTTCGGGATCGCGCTCTCGCACGCATCCCGAATGGCTGTAGAGTAGGCTTCGATCATGTTGTCCACGTCCCCGCCGGACACCGCCGCCTCGATCCTGTCGGGTATTACTCCCCTCTCTGCTAGTGAAGACAGGAGGGTTTCGTCGAACGCCGACCAGTTCGCCTTTTTAGTGTTATACACCCTGGTTGTGGGGGCAGCCACCGGTTGCAGTCGCACTCCCAGCTCCAGGGTGTAGGTAACGGCGTTATGGTCGGAAGTGATTAGCGTTCGATCTACTCCCCATTCCTTGATCTTCCCCAGCAGAGAAGGGCTACAGGCCGTGACATCAACGATGCTGGAGCACAGCCTGTTGTCCCGCCAAACTTCGAAGGTCGGCGTGTTCCCCGTGTTGAGGACGTGGTAACCCATCTCGTTCAGGAAGGCGCAGTACTCCGTCCCTCTGCGGTCCTCGGAGACACTGCCCCACCAATAGCTCCAGGCATTAACGTCCCCCGCTAGCAGAACATTACTGATGTTTAGGTTGGTGCATATTGCCTTGGTGCGCTCTATATAGGGCCCTATATCGGCGTTCCCGTCGAAGTAGACCGAGATTGCTCCAAGCCTGAAGCTGCCGGCCTCCAGGATGGCCACCGACTCCGTCTCAGTCACCAGCCGTGGGTCCTGTATGACCCTGAGTCGGTCCCCGAAGACAATAATTGCTGCCTTGACGGGGTTCCTGCCATCGATCCCGGAGGTGCATTGCACCACTTTGGTGCCGGGGTACTGCCTGACACTGCCGCTGGAACCCGTATAAGGCTCCTGCACCAGTGCCATGGCAGTCCCTCTAATCTCCGCCAGCCTCAGCAGTTCGGCCGTGGCCTGCTTGGAGCGTTGGAGATTGCACTGAACAATCTCCAGTCTCGTCCTGTCCACTCCGGCGGGGCCGCCCGAGCTCCTATTTTGCTGGCTGCCCTTAGCAATATTTTACTTTGGAACGCGCTATCTTGTCCCACATCTGGCGCTGCGGGCATGCATCGCTAAACGCCAGATGTGGGAATGTGTCCGAGTTGTCCTTGCAATTTCTGCACCGTGGCGGTCTATCCTCCTGTCTGGTTAGGCACTCATGCCAAGAGTGAGCCCCGCCGCAGTAGTTGCAGTGTTGGGCTGACTCCCGGCATAGTGCCCTGGTGTGTCCGAACCCCAGGCATTTGGCGCATTGGACTAGCGGGGACTGGTCCACTACTTCCCGTCTATGGATGGAGATGTGGACCGCCCCGCTCTCGACCATGCGCCTGTGGAGGACTGGTGCCACCTCAAGGACAACATGACATTGTAGCGCGTTCCTCGCACGCTTCCTATATTTCACCCTGATGGGGGGGGAGTCGTCGGTCGGCAGGTTTTCGAAAAGTTTTTTATTTTGCGCCTTCAAGTGCTCGACGATCTCCTCATCCCTCAGGTAGGTCATGACATTGTTTATCCGTACTAGCGGGTTTCGCATCTGCACCTCCTGGACTGTGAGCGTTTTGTTCATTTTTATTTGAGACTTTATTTTGTCTACCTCTTCTTCGTCCTCACAGCTCAGCAGCACTTTGCTGTTCCGTGCTTTCCGTATTCTGTCCACTCTGACGCCCGTTTTCTTGCAGTCCAATGCCTCAGTGATCGCCTCCAGCACCTTGTCTCCAGTATTTTGGGGATCGGTGCTGGAAACGATCACCGTATGGTTTGGGCGTACGGGCGGTGTGGATCTTAATACCGTCGCGTAACTTTTGCTGAGCTGCGAGATTTGAGGTGTGGGTGCAGCTGCCATTCTTTTCTTAATGTCCGTATTGCACCGTTCCATTTGCTTACTGAGGTCTCTAGACGTCGCGGCAATCTCCGCCACGTCCGCCCGTATTGGGTTCAAAAGGACCTCAATTCGGGCAGCCGCTTCGGCTGCCGCCATTTCTGTCCCGATCCCTCCGATAGCCCCGGTGTTTGCGCCTGGATTCATGACGGTCACCTCTTTAACCTCCTCGATCTTTTCCAAGATTTTGTTGGCCTTATTCATGAGGGGGACAGCAGCCTGTTTCAGCTCCTCCTCAATCTCCTCCTTTGACACGGATCTGGCGAGGAGGACGGATTGGCGCATTTGCGCCACCTCCGCCCTCATCGCCATGACCTCATCTTTTAGGTCCTTGTACGAGGGCTCTTCCGCCTTTTTCGGGCTTCTTTGTGGAGATTGAGGTGGTGCCTCAGGTTTCGCCTCCGCCTCGCCATGATTTTGATTTTTGCTGAGGTTTTGGATTTCAGCGGCCAGTGATCCAACAGTTCTTGTTAGTGCCTCCAGGGCTATCGAGGAACCTCTCGCCTTTTTTGGCTTGGCCCGGGGTCTCATCCAACGGGGGCGCGCGGGCTTCTTGTTCACTCCCTTTGGTTTTTTGTCTGCTTCGAGACGGACGGTCCTCACAGATTTTGTGACGATTTCGTCCATCTCGAAGTTTAACCACTTTTGGACGCCGCTTATGGAAGTATTCGCCCCCTTTAATCCGTCGGATATCTCCCTCATTTTTTCGGCCATTTTGCCCTCGAGGTCCTTTAATGCTTTGGAGTGGGCCCTCTCCACCCGGACGAGCTCTTTGGCGGCTCTTGTCCGCTCCAACTCCAGGTTCAGGCGGTGTCTGTTCCTGGAGTCGGCTAGGGAGAGGACCAACTCGTAAAGGTTGCTGAGACACTCGACTGCAGTGGCTCTCAGCTCCCTCTTGAGCGTTTTGGAACTCTCCAGGGCATCTTTGGCGGTCTGGAGGTACTCCCGGGCCCTATCTGTTGCGAGGTCCTTGCACACCCCAGTGTGCGTGCCCATGGTCGGCAGCAAGCTCAATCGTCCCGTGGTGCTTTCGACATCCGTCCACCCCGCTTCCGAGTCGTCCGGCTCGCAATATTTCGGCTCCCGAAGCTCATTTTGTGGACCAATTTCAGGGGCCGTGCTGTATGAGTCAGTTGAGTCCTCCCCCCTCGGCGGTGTGTTTGATATTTGTATACTGTAATAGTCAAACTTGGGGAACGCGGTGTTGGATGGCGAAGTGAGACCAGACGCGGCCGGGGTTCCTTGTTCTGGTTGTAACGGGGGTTGAGTCGTCGCTACAGGAGTTTCCTGCATAGACGCCTCAGCTATTCCGCGCGCGTTGTCAACATTTGACCGCCTAGCCGCCGTCTGGGCCCCCTTCGTCAGTATCGTCCGTCTCAGGCCCCCAGACTTTGTCTTCTTTTTCGCGGACTGAGCCTGGGCCCAGCTGCGCCCCAGGTCGAGTGGGTTTTTTGGTGGACTTTTTTTGTTGGCGGATTTACATTTTTTGATGTTGACCGAGACTCTGCTCGGTTGTAGATGTTGGGGGCCCTTAGGAGAACTTGTCTTTATTGGTGTGGTGATCACCGAGGCACCACTAGAGCCAGGCTCTATTACCTGCTCCGTGGTCGTTGGCAGCGGAGTTTGTTGCTCTGCAGCCGACATTTCCAGCCTATTTGTTTTTAGTTGGGTAGATACCGGGTAGATTTTGGTTCTACACTGCTACAATAGGATGTTGTAATAATAGGTGTATTAATAGAATAAGTAGGTTAATACTGCATGTACTACTATGAATATAATAGTTGATTGAATTACTATATTGTGGAACTAATTATGTTAATACTATATCTTTGTACAGGTTTATACAGTATATATTAATAACACATATGTTGCAGGGGCAGTATATGGCACTATGAGTTTAAAGTTTGTGCATGAGCAGTGCAGCAACTTAATGTGATAGGCTGTTTATATAAGGTATGCAGCTAATTTTGATACTCTTCGCTTATTACCACTGTTCCAATATAAAACTTTAGACTTAGAGCTTACAGATATTATGTTTGTTTTCTTGTGCTATTTAAGCTATCTGTTTTCTTAGCATCCAATGTATAAAATCTTATTTTTGAGAGTTTTTATCATATGACAAGTATTGAAATTTATGAAGTATAATTTGTGTTTTTTATATTATATATTTTGAACACCTTTGGAATGTTTTAAAATCTCATGTTCTTGTAGCTGTAATTTGCTTAGTGTTATAATGTATGTATTCAATGTAATGAGATGTAATTGGAACAGAATGGCCTTAATATTTTCCTGTACTATTTTTACTCAATATAACCTAAGATATAATGTTAGTGATGTAATTTCTTGAGGATTTATATCAATAGCAATAACAACTGCTAATAATTGGACCTATAGTTTCCAATTGTAACTTCTTAAGATTATTTTGTAAACTTTTGTGTGTGAACTATTTATTTGTTATTATGTAAATATGTAATTAACTATAATGAGGTATAGCTCAAAGGAAATTCTGAAGTTGGAACTTATAAGCAGTTTCTTTCTTTGCCTATACTGTTTATATTGAACCTTTACTTAACAACAACCAGTATAGAATATAGTGTACTTTTGGAGATTAGCAACAGCTGTTGGTGTTTGTGGGCTTATAGTATACAGTTGTAACCGCTCAATCACTGTTTTATGGTTTTGTTTTGTTGTATCTACAGGCTTTTCATTCGTTTTACTGTAATGAAATATTGTTCCAAAATAACTTATATGCCATACATATTATGTATGTTTTCTGTACTATTTATACCCTTTATACTAGACACTTAATCACAATACCTAATATAGTTTTTGAATTTCCATATAATGTAACTACTGTTTGTATTTATGCACTTATTTTTTTATGTAAACAACTATGGGACTGTGTTGTTATATTCTGTCACTAGATGGCGTATAGGTTATCGTTGTTTATAAGACTGATTCACTGTAAAAACAAGTGCTTTTAAATCTATTTACTGCAATTATTTAACAATGTTGTTGTCAGGGATAATTTCCAATTTTATCTTGAGCAAACAATATTACACCGTCCGATATTTGTATCGACAGCTTTGATCCTCTATTATTTTATTATTTATTTTTTTTTTTTTTTTGACGCTCACTAGGTGGCGTGACAGCGAAGTTACGATACAGTTCAGGTCAAATGCATTAATCTTATTTATTTCTTATTGGGGTATCTAATTGCGTCAATACCAATGTTAGTTATGTATTATCAAGCAATCCAATGTATCCAAGAGCAAGAATGGATGATACTATTGAAGTTCTAATATACGATTATTGCAGTTGTAGCAGTGTGCCATAGATGGCAGTCATTACACTGTATACGTCTTACTAAAATAGATCGATAGCAGTTTTGATATCGACTTTTTAATTATGTATTTAGTTAACCATTTAGGCATGTAATATTAATGGTCTAATGTCAAAACCGATTTTACATTAACAGTTTTTGAGATGGCTTAGGTATATAATGCGTTATAATGATAAGAGTATGAGGCAATTACTTGTACTTCTTCTTCGGCTGTAGATCCCGTTCTGTTGTCCGGAGCCTCCTTGCAGACGATCGGGAGGTGGCTGGAGGTGTTCCCGCCCTAATGGGCACAGGATAGTTGTGGTCACAGGTCGTTTGGATGCACTATTTGTGGAAATGCACAGGTTTGGAGGTTACACTGACACACTATGTTTATGTCGATTGTGTACACAATTTTGGTCCAATTTTAATGATATTATCGTCTTTAGATAGAGCACTGAATTGCGCACAATTCGATGTGATGCACGAAGGGGTACGACAGCTATCTTTAACGTTTTATCAACTTGAAGCGTCGCGCCTTCCCACTACGAGCCGTTTGACGTTTGACGTTACGGTTTTTTGCTCACTATTTTCACAGTTTAGCTCCGATTCTCGCGCTATTGCACACACATGAACAGGGCAAATTTCCGCACAGATTGATATATGATACTTGACGATACGATGACTTTTTTCCACACAAAAATATTTTAGTACAGGGACCGCCCGCGTTACGATGCTTACGGTGGTCAGGTTGACGACCCAATGGGTTAGGTTAGGTTAGGTTAGGTTAGGTTAGGTTAGGTTAGGTTAGGTTAGGTTAGGTTAGGTTAGGTTAGGTTAGG
>DWTO01006021.1:0-10313 GCA_018244755.1 Jemadia pseudognetus
TGGCTACACCGCTATATTCGGACTCGCCGCCGGTAAGCTTATGAAACATGTGCATATGTCTATTTAGTCGAGTCGGTTCTCATACGGGGTGGGTACAACACCGAATGGCAATTATCACTACCCTTGAATATCTTTCGTTGTTCTTCTACTTTTAAGCCGATTAGTGGTAAACGGCTTTAAATTGTAAACGCAACGAGTTTATTGAAATGTGGATTCGTTTTTTGTAAAACAAATAGCGGTATATTCATAAGAATATACTCTCTACCAACTCTACCAGCTATAGAGCTGGTAGAGACTTTTTAACGATTAGTTCCAAATCAGTATTGAGTTGCTATATTATCAAACGATGTACTCATCTTGGGTCGTTGCGCCATCTTGTTAAGTATATTGTCAGATGTCAATATATATCCCGATGAACATGTCGCAGCTTGTTTCGCCTCGCTGCGCTCGATCCTGGTGGTGGAGTACATCGGGCTGGAGCAGCTCACCAACAGCTTCGGCTTGTTCCTGCTCTTCCAGGGTGTCGGAGCTTTGCTAAGCGCTCCAATTGCCGGTAAATATATTCACTTTATTTCGTCATCATCATCGAATCATATTTATTTTATATATTGTACGTACTCTATATGTACATTTTAATTGCAAAAAAATTATTGTAACTAAATATTATAAGATGTACTGATCAGTAAAATATAATTATAGTACATCTTCCGATTTCGTTAAAGCAGGCTGCTAATTACTTATATTTTATTGCTTTTGTAGTGTTTTCATTCATACATAACCATTTGTGTACTTTACCTATATGTAAATTATGTTACATGTGTTATTTTATATTCATTTACGATCATTGAAGATGATATTTTGTTGTTGTTCTCTAATGCGTGTGAAGTCTGCCAACTCGCGCTTGGTCAGCGTGGCAGACTATGGTGATGGCAGACACGAGTCTCCTCTCATACTGACTCATACTGAGAGGAGACCCATGTTCCAGTAGTAGAACGATAAAACGGTCGAAAAAAAGATTTAAAAAAGATGATACTTCAGAACCAAATGATAATAAAAAAAATTGAAGAACAGTATAAATAATGTAAAAACATAGAAAACGTTTATATAATACGAACAATGGAAACGTGTATTTTACGATGTAGTTGATAAGATAATGAGTATAAAATTGTGGCGTATAAATGTATGTAAATGAGCACACATCTGTTGAGAGCAACATTTACGTTTTATTGCAAAATGCACCTTCGATGACATTGGAGGTTCGTTATTACTGTTAGGTTATCATGTTATTGCGAGTATTGGATTGAGCACCTTTACATTTATATGTATTATATAAGTTGCGAGAATCCACACATACTATCAAAAATGCTTGTTAGGTTAATATTAAATGGCTTGTTAGATTAACAAAATAAATAAATATTGTTAGACTTTGGAGCTAATTTCAAGCAGTAAGATACTGCTAATTACTATTTTAAACTCTTCCCACCTATTTTAAAACAATAATTTCCGGTAACATGTAAAACAATCATTCCAGGTGCCCTGTGCGACGCGACGCAGGACTACGCCCTGTCATTTTACCTGTCGGGCGTTTTCCTTCTGCTCTCCGCTGTCATGTGCTTCCCCGTGGACTACATCAGCCGGTGGGAGAAGTCGCGGAACAAGCTCTCTAATACCCAGAAAGCGTGAACGGTTTGAATGGCGACACTGAAAAAATTTAAAAAGTGGCAACACTCGCGCCACAGTCAACGCGTTTAGTTCTGCCGCGCTCGGAAAATTCGTATACAAAGAATGGTAGATGTTAAATTAGATTATTTACAAACCTTAGTGTATCGTCGTGCTGTTGGCGGTACCCGCGAGTCACGGTATTGTTACTTGCCAACTTTGCTTTATTTTTCAGCTCCTCTTCAAATTGTGTGACGTTGAGGGAGCATAGCAACACAATAACGCTCTATTATCCTTGAAACATTTCTATTGGAACATTGCAAGCGACGCAGTGTCAAAGTGACAGTTTAATTACGTCAAACACTAATAATATGACAAGTAAAAATACTTTATATTTAATTATTACTTAATGTAAAAGAATGTTATCATGAAATTAAGATCACAAGATCTGAAGTGCCTTTTATGAATTTTACAATGTATGTACAAAATAGATTGTGGATTTTGTATCGATAGACGATATATTTATAAATTCGATTGTAATATTAACTGCCAATAATAAGAATGCAAAATATGTTTGTACTTACGTTTTATTGAGTGTAATGAGAAATATATAACGTATCTATTTTTATAAAAAACTTAAATCGTAGTCCTTTTGACTTTAATAGAGACACAGTATGGAATATCTATGAATTTACTAAGAGACTATTAAAATTTGTACTTAAATACCTGAATATAAAATTTACTAACGAGCTGAGTTTGTTTGGTACCAAAAAGTTTGTTTCGAACATAATTATCATATTATATAATAATATATTTACATAATTTTCCTGCTCCTCAATCATATCAACCTTAACACATCAATAAGATTAATTTAACTACATTCCTCACAATACACACTAAATGAATTGATACCCCAATTAATGAACTAAATGAATTTATATACCAAGTATAGATATTGCATTTATAAATAGGATTAATGAAAAAGTACAAAGATCTGTTATATTAGATCAATTTTGCCGAGAGATCAACTATAAAATTTGTATTGGCAAAAGATGATTTCGTAGTGAAATATTAGTATCTTATAATATATAACAGTGTGGCTGTGACCAGGCTGTATGTAATATGGTCGGCCAATACTGATAGTAGTTAACTCCATACCTACTATTTACTGGACTTAATGAAAATTCTCAGAATCTCTGCGTTAATGGAACAGGATTTATTTGAGCCTGTACCGTCCATTCAATATTTTCATTTCCGTCATATACAATTTGGTGCTCGAATAATACATTTCCATATTTATATACATAGCTATATTATGGTACCTTTTCATCATACATGTGTAACTAATTCGATTATATTCTAAGACATTGCATATCAGGGATTTGTACGGAGTTTTGTTGTAACAATATGATGGGCGAGTGTTAATTGTTATTGCTGTGTGTGCCTTAGTATGAAGTGATAGTTTATAACCATATAATATGTATGTGAGCAAAATCTTAAGTTTTGTTGCGATTTAATTTAATTTTACAGTTGTATAACCTTATGCCTAATTGTTACTAGGGAGAAAAGTTCCAAATATCTAATGTATTTTAATATTAGGTACATGTAATGTAGTTTTGTAGTTAACATCCTAGAATAAGTTCTATGACTGTGGCTGTGGACTATTGTAGTTAGTTTGTTGATAAGAAATCATAGTCATTTCACCTTTTGGATTACCGTATACAAATTAAAAGATTTGTATCTCTGTATTGTGTTCTGAAAATGCCTATTCTAAGTTTTCTGTTTTCACCCAGAAGTGTTTGGTATTTTTCATTGAATTAAAATTGGAGAAAACGAAATTTCTCTAGTACCATGTATTTTTCCCTTAAATTATTATCCTTAATATGCATTACCCTTAGGCTATATGAAATAAAAGTTCTTTTTGAGAGATGTAATTTAATAACTGATTTTATACAGATTATTGACTATGATTTTTTGGTTTGTGTTATCGACAGTGTACACCACAGTGCCATTTTGTTTGAGGTAATTTGCTTGTATTTTTATAATTCTAATTTTTCCTATATTTTTATTGTGGGAGATAGTTTTAAGAGGTATTCCTCATCACAACAAATTTGTATCAAATAAATACCTTTTTTGTTTATTACATTCATTTTATTAAAAAACCTTAATAATGTACCAATAATCGCTCTGGATAATACTGTCACTTTAAAAACATATGTAGTTCTCTAAATATATAGATTAGCATGCAAATTAAAATGTGGAATGAGCTTCCTCGGGAAGTGTTTAAGGTATGCTATGGCACATCAGAGTTAAAAAGTTGTTTTCAAGTACATTGGTATCCATCACATTGAAATTGCATATGTCCACAGGCCACGGTGACCACCTGCCACCAGGTGTGCCATCTGCTTGGTGGCCGTGCCTTTAAATATTTATATATAAAAAGTAAAAGTACACCTATTGACTATTTCAAGTCCTCATTCATATATTATACTTATGAAAACTCATTATAAAAACATTTGTCTATTTACCCACTCTAATGAGACATGTCAGTGTTTTAGGGTTAACAAATAAAAGAACTGGTGGGTGCAAATCAGGTGTTATATTTGCATGTTATTTACAAACCATTAATCTAAGAGTTGGAGTTGGGTCCACGGCGACGGCCGAAGGTCTGGACAACGTTCACGAATCTAGAAAATGAAAAATAGACAGTAAATATGGATGGTTCTACAAATTTTGAGTAATCTCACTGATGTCCATTCGGTTTATATGCGAACCGATCAACCTCCTAAATCGATTGCACCACAACACACCTTCCAAATATAATCTGATTATTTCACATGCAAATATAATATAATTTATCATAACTCAGAACCATATTATATAATTATAAACTACAATAAATGTTGAACATTACCTGCTAAGTTTACTGATAACTATTAATGGGAAATACTTTATTCACTTATTAGTAGAGTAGAGTAGTAGAATAGAGTAGAGTATTAAAAAAACTTGAATAGTATAACAGTATTGACTGCTTAGTCATATAAATTTCATCCCTCTACTCCATGGAATTGAATTTGAATCCTGGTACCAGGCAAAAGTATTCTATACTACAAACTCGAACCTGTAGCCTTTCTGGAGCCAGAGGTATGTGTCATGATGAACAAAGCTTCACAAAGTATTGTAGTTTATTACATGAACAGGAAAAACAAAGAAACCGAAATTAAAAGAGACACCACATGGAAATCTTAATTCTCTGTAAGGTTCTCTAAGACGAAGAGTGTGCCTTGGCCAATGGACAGTCCATGGGCCTAACCCTAGTCATTCTAAAAGGACAGTTGTGTTCAACAATGAAAGATGTGAAATGTGATAGAATTTGTAATATATAACAGCACTGTTTATCTGCCCACTGCGTATTGTAGCGAAACAGCTGAATAAAATTTCTGTGCGAAAATAAGTAGCCGGAATTCTGGGAAAAGGGATTGGTCAGTTACCTATGTATATAGTTTTTTATACGAAAATGTTAAATTAATACAAAATATTTTATGATTTTTTTATTATATATTGTTGCAATTATCAGATGATAGTGTATATGTACGTTTGGCTCATTAGGTTTGTTAAATATTCTTTTTATTTACTTTCTGATGTATTCAATAAATATCTTAGGATGTTTGCACAGACGGCGTTTTATTTCAAAACAAGGTAGAGCTTCTGCTATAGCAACCAGGCCATTGACAAACAGTTTTTATACACCCCGAGACAGTATCAACAGTCACTTATAATAACACAAAATATTTCTTCTGGATGAGAATCGAACCAGTAACTCCAGATCCTCTTCATGATCCACTTCTTGATGATTGAATTAGGAGTTGAACCTCGGATACGGCGGCGATATCATTAGGGTATTTTGAAAATGGGGACATTGATTCAAAAAACCTACCATACAGCATGTGCATAATATACATAACTTTTTGTTTTCCATTTAAATTATATCCGATAATTACTTAGAGCACGTAGTGATCTCTGCTCAGGCATAGGTACATATGTATATGCCCTTGCCACCGAGGGGCAGCACAATAGGCGTTGCCAGAAGCTGTGCTGACCAGTGAGCCCAGCGGGGAGATTAATGGCAAAAAGTGGACCGAGACAGGCTGATGTTGATAAAGTGTAATTAAACAACGCTAAAAGATCAATCATTCACATTTTTTTCCAGGGTGCAAACGCATGGTAGAATTCTGAACTTGCAAAGAACTGTTGAGGGTTTCGATTATTTCGAATTGGTGGCAGTGAAATATCCTTCTTCGGCGAAAATGCATTGCACTAGTAATGTATAGTATATACTAAATTTACACATACAATTAGAGACCTTATAGTCGAATAAAAAAATACGCAATGCGGCCGATAACATTACGACCCACAAAAATAACAAAATATTTGTATTTAGCTGCATTGAAAATAATTATCTTTATAATTCTATGATATTGAAAAAGACTAGGATTTTATATAATCCGAATTTAACTGGTATTTTATACATAATCCTCGTTATATTTCCTTATCAGCTTATCCGCTACAATTTGTAAGACAATGAAGGCTAGAGTAACTCGATTTCGCGGAACAGGTTTTGTCGGGAGAGCAAATAAATCCCTCTTAGCTTCTTTTCCTTCTTTAGAGGATTTGGTAACGTTTAGGTGTACTTCAATCATGTAAGAACGAAAGTAAACACTTTGTAGTTTGAACGCTCAAATACTCTATAAGAATAAAATTACACAGCATGGCTAACAAAGGCAATCTTTTTGATACATTTGTCTGCTTTTGGTTCTCTGGATGTGGTACGCGAATATTTTGAATGGTAATTTTTTTTAAATGTGAAACATTAAAAATTTTAATGATGGTATTGATAATTTAGACAATAGTAATATCACGGCTGTAACCACCGACGAGTGAGACAGTGGAGTTAAGTACACCCTCATGTTTCGCCAGTTATTTTTATATTCTACCCGTTGTAATTGAAAACAGAAAAGTATAGAAATTCGTTTATTAAAAAATGCAATTAATCTCAATAAACTTATATAATCTATTGGACATTTAAAGTGCGGAATGATACTCTGCGGCAATGATATATTTTCAGAGGCAGCGATCAAAAATAAATTACATTTCAAAGCTGAGATGGACGAGGGGCGGTACCTACGCAAAAGATGAGAGAAACGATTAGGCAATAAAAACCTATTCAAATGGGTCGGATGCCTTCACGGACTTGACCAGTCCTTTCGGCACACAAATGGAATATTAATGCGAATATAACATGACTACGGCTGTCCACTCCATTTGAATTGAGTGTTATGTAATTGCCATGAATAATAATGTTACGGTTAAATCATTGCTATAAAAGGCAGTCATTGCCATTGCCATAAATTTAATAGTTAATGAATTTCTGTAAGATAGCGTAGGGCTCATTCATTTTTTGGATTTAAGAAATAATGTACGGAAACTTAATGTCGATTTTAGTTATAAATTGAAACAACGTTGAATATACGAGATAAAATATTATTATCGTATCTGACAATATGTATATATATGATACGAAACTATTTGCTATAATAATACGCTTTTATCATATATTTTATTGATAATCTCCAAGTAATATAAATTTATCACAGAATAGATAAAGTAAATGTATCAACAGTCAGTACTTATATATTTTTGCTACCACGCGTATGTCGAATAATCAATATCAACTAATAACGTATCTATTAACAGAAAATGTGTATTATATGAAATAAACTTGTGTTGAAGTGCTGTAGTGAAAATGGGTATTCATTGTGAAATCAATGTTCGCAAGCCTCCAAATGGAGCATACTTTGGAAGTGCTGGAACCTTAATATCGGGAGTCATAAAATATGCCGTTGATGAAGAGACAACGTTCAAGAAAATAATTGTATCTTTAAAAGGTGTTGGAACTTTGTGTATTGAAGACAATCAAATTAACAAAAAGGTTCTGAAAAAGCCGTTCGTTAGTGAAGAAACTTACATTGACCTTGAAAACCTAATACAAAATGATGCCAAAAATATTGTTCTTCCACTTGGAGTACACGAAACTCAGTTCAAATTTGAAATACCACATAATGTGCCACCTTCGTTGTCATATACAGACAACAGTCACGAATACAAGGTGCGATGTAAAATCGCTTATTATATAAGAATCAAATTTTACACATCGGAATGCATGAAATCGGCAAAACGGTTTAGAAACGAAATAAATGTTATTTCAGGCATCATACCAAGGTTGACAACTATCCCTATCGTTTATGGAGATCAAATAAAGTTAACTCAAACATTGACCAGTGCACCAAACAACTTTTTTATAAAGGCCCGTATAATGAGATCCGTGCTTAAGTGTGGTGACAACATTGTGTTGTCATATGAAGTTGAAAATGCTACAAACATTGCGATTACGGCCATTGAAACAAAATTAGTGGAAGTTTACAAATTCTTTTTTGTTAATAAAGAAGTAAAAATCGAAAATGACGTACCTGGAACTGAATCAAAAACAGTTTCAATAAAAAGTGGAGAGACGAAAGAAATCTCGGCAGAAATAAATTTGCCTCAGAATCGATGTTCAGCGGAATTTTCTCGGCTGTTTTCAAGAGATTATTTTGTGAACATTATAATTCATGTACCAAAGCCTCACGAAACTTACATATTACAAATACCGACACAAATAAGTGCCAAGGAAATCGTAAAAGCTATTGGGTATGAAACTGAAGATTTTCCTTCTCATTGGGAAACGATGAAACTATATACCTCTGATAATAAGATAGAAACATGATGCAATGTAATATTGTGGATTGTATCATATATTCTTTTGTAAAAACAATCATTTTACATAATTTGCATAATTCATAAATTATTATTATTAATGTTTCAAATACTTTTTTGATGGTGAATGCCGTTAAGGCATTACAAGTAAGTGTTGTATTCTTACAACAAATCATCGTTATTATCAGCTTGTTTCATTGCAATGCTAGATATGAGATATGTGGACGTATTTACGGTAATATGTTATTAGGTGCTATTAATTAAAAACTTCAACTTTGTCGCAGCTCATGAGATCAGTTTATCAGTGCACGTAAGCAATCAAAAAATAAAATGGTGTCAGGAGGTGGCATCAAAGGCGCCTGGATATAGTTGTGAGCAATCTTATAAAACGAATAACATCTTTAAAATCAATCGGGCTCTAATAAGTAAACCTTATATAAACGTAACGTCTACGTGCTAAGTGCCTTGGGGTACCAGGGCAGGTAAGGTTACCTTGAGCTCCTAAGATAGGACTTGTGACTTCTTGCACTCCAAACCTTAAAAGACTCTTCGCCTATAAATGAAATAAATATTATAAAAAAAGTCATAACAAAAATCCGAATACATTTATATTAAAACGTGTTATTTAATGAAAAATAATACTCTAGGTATAACCTTACACCATAACGTTACGGTATCGAAGATATATCTTTGAATCATACGGAATAACGTAAAAAACATTTACAGAAATAGAATCCCATTTATCGAAAATATAAGTTGTGTTTTTAACTCTTATTTTTTGTATATAAAGTGTGGCCGAACCCAATTTGAGCCATCTCCTCTAACAAGGACTCAGATCAAAGTCACATTGAACCTACTCGCGCCCTTTGAGTGTGTTCCATTTTGTCCTCAAAGGGGGTTGGTACGTTTTTGTACAACTATTTTATTATCGACGAATTATAACAAAATATTTCACGTTTAACTTTGAATTAACACAGATAAACAATCAGGTAACATTAAAGGTACCTAATCGTATAGTTTTGTAATTAAACGTAGCCCTCATTTAGTGTTTTTGCGAACTTCTGGTTTTCACGACACAGCTATGCTTAACTTATTGAGAGCTAGATCTGTTTTTATCTTCTTCTTTTGTAACATGGACACCTGTTTCTCTCGACTTGCTTGCGTTGTATTCTGAACATGCGATAAAAAGACTTAGAAATATATTAATATTATGAAGATTTCAACAGCAAAATAGTAAATGTCAGCTCTGTTCATCCGTTGGTTGGCGTCATAAGCGTAATAGACTATTATAGTCCCGTCTCCAAACGTCAAGACTTCGGACGACACGTGGGTTAAGATGATTGATATTAGCAACGTTATAGTCAACCTCGTCTAAAATCTCATTTTCTCAATTATAGAGTTGCTCCAACAATGTGAAGAGCTTGTCAATAAACTGGATCGGTTAATTAACTATGGAGTTAGCTTCATTCTCTGTCTAAGCAAATGTGGCAAGGGATATGGATCCAATTATCTGAATTCTAAAGCAAGCATTGTTTGTTAACTCTCGACGGTCATAACAAATAGAATTAAGTGCTTAAGATGGGAAGAAAGACAACTTATCAGCTCAACTAGTTAGCGAAGGCAGCCTGGTCTTTTATTAAAGCTTTATGTAAATATATACATTTTATCGTTTTAGGTATAAGAAGGCCTTAAAAGTAGGTCGGTCATGTTGTCAAAAGGAAAACTGCAAAACTTGTATAACGCGAGAAAAGATGACAATACGTCAATAGAACGATTTCATACCGATTTCATACGTGAGGTACGTGAAATTATTTGACTTTAATCCCTCACTATGCCATTAC
>DWTO01006022.1:0-10312 GCA_018244755.1 Jemadia pseudognetus
CCGATGGGATACGTAAAAGGGGGTCGTACTGCAGCTTTTTACCTGCTATATCATATGCCCCATCATGGATTAGTGATTAGTGAGTTGGATTAGCCTGTTGCTGTACACTGATCACAAATTTAAAAAGTAATTTAAAACTATATTAATGATTATTAACATGTGGTAAAACATTTCAATGCCTCTCTTAATACAACGTATCCTACCCTAATGAAGCTTAAAACTAAAAATACTACCCAGCACCACTCATTACATACTCTATGTATCATAAATTACGCGGAGGAAATCTCACAGACGGACAGTTTACGAGTTTATTTATACAAGAAAGCCGAGTTCACATTGCATTCTATAGAGCCGCTTGATTCTCGTTTTCTTTCATTCAAATACAGTTGAAATATTCCATGTACAGATATGTTTTGAGTTTTTGATTCTCGTATTATAAGAATTTAATAGGATAATGTGAAATTAACGAATTTTTCTAATTGTAAGTACCTTTTACTATTGGGTATGATTTAGTTAAAATTGACGTAGATATCGATGATTGAAAATTTTTGTTCGATTATTAGACAATTCTAAAGTTCGATTAGGCTTTGCACGAAAAATTAAGAATGAATATGCCTAAACATAATATTATAATGTTCTGTGAGGCGTGTGAAGTCTGCCGACCCGCACTTTGCCAGCGTGACTATGGCCTTAACCGTTTTCATTCTGATTAGAGAGCAATGCCCAAGAGTGGAACGACTAAAAAGGTTGCTGCTGACTGCTATAAAGAAACTTAATAATAAAATTGTTCTGATATATTTTTCAAATACACTAATAACTACACTTCTTGCCTAACCCTTCGGAGATAAACAGGCGTGAAATTATGCAATTTTCAAGCCTTCATCTTCTACAATGCTTTAAAACATATAACATAATAACAAAAACAAGTATTATCATACTAGCGTTCTGTATGTACGCAAATGTTTTCTACAATATCCGTATACATAATTTATCTGTGCCCTTTACATATATATTTAGTCTATGGCTCCAGTGTCTATATTTTATCTGTGACTACATTTATAATCTGTTTGGATCCAATCATAGACGCGGCTGCACTTTTTGCTTGGAGTCCAGCCAATTTGGGTTCGACGACCGACCATCCCGATGCTCTTTTTCGCGACATCACGTCTATGAATGTTGCACTATTTTAATCTATGTCTGTCTGCGCTAAATGCACTACAACTCATATACTTAATGCATTGTTATTATGTACTAATGTTATGATAGAAGCTGATGAATATTTATATACCAATCAGAATGTACGAACTTTAGTAACTAAACGAAAAGAATGAAAAGCGCCAGGTTCTTACAGGGTAGGCAGCGAGTACCGAGTGTCAAATATCTCTATTTATTTATTTAATCATTATCGCTAACGTAAAGGGAGATCGCAAAGAGGGGACTTAATGCTTTATGACATTCTCTACTAGTCAACCCAGGATGAATGCGAGAATATGTAGTAGACACAACAAAGTCAGTGACAACACTGTCATGTGGGCAAGGTTTCTCTTCTAAAATTAAAAGGTGTAAGGTAAATCAGCCACGCTTGCAAGTACAAGCTGGTAGACTTAAATGCTGGAGAAAATTATTAAGAACTGTAAGAAAACTCACCTATCCTCTTAACCGTCTTTTCACTTATAATTCTTTAGCTGTTATAACCATAAAGCGAACGACAATTCACATTTAAAAGACACAAAACCTTGTTAAAGACGCGTGCCAGGATCTGAACTAAACACTCACAGAGTGGGAGACTGAAATATAAACAACTAAGCTATTATGGCAATCTTACAATTACAAAATGTACAAAATATTAATCTAACCGCCTAATTTTAATACTAGTTTTTTTTATCAGCTCGTTATTCAATTAAAGAAATATGCCGAATATATCAAATCAATCTTAGAAACCATAGTCACGTGTTCGCAATGCAGCGGTAATGTGGAGTAGAATAATATTCAAGTTTCCCTCATGTACACAAGAAAAATTCTGTTCCACAATGGAATATCCATGACATCCCAGTCTTACAAAATTGGTAACAGTATCACATGTGCAAGCACATGTTTGGTACCAGTCAACTTGTCTAAAATCAATCAGCCAAAAAATCTGAAACCATGCTTGTTAAATAGATGTATCAACCAAAATTATTAACATGAGATAGTAAACAAATGTTGTTTTTAGGTTTGATTGCACGTCTTATTTAATGGTATTTGCACTGGCCAGAACCAAATTTAATCGCAAAAAAAACTTCAAAGTTCGAACACACCATCCGCGCGCGGTTTTCGCCAGTTACTGCTGTCAAAACGCATGGCGGGAAACGGGCTAGATGTAAAAGGTTATGAAAAAAGCACTTTCTTCACTGTCAGCAATCAAAGAGTAGATAAATACAAATTATAAACAACAGCAAAAATTGAAGATTTATTAAAAATCAAGAAGTCCTATCTTGAGACACGAGCTTAATGTCTTGTTTTAAAGTCGTCCTATTTTGTGTATTGTTTCACATTGTTATTAACAAATCTACCTAGTAACGTTTTTTCATCATCCTATATAAGATCATCTTGTCTTTCGATAAAACATACCTGCACTCGCTAGTACCCGTTATTATTACAAATAACATTGTTCCCGCTGCTTGTCGCCTCGCTGTTGATGAAACAATTGCCTCTGTATGTATTAGGATTCACACCGAGTGTCACCAATGTCACCAAATTTGTACTAGCACGACTGGATGAATTTATATGGCGCCAGAAGCAGGTCGATGGATAAATAATTGAGCTGTCGTAACGCCGTTATAATAAACCGTGCAATATTACCACTAGCTGCGTTCCTTCTGGTGTAATACAGTAGAAGGCGCCTACATGATGTATACGACAAAGACGTGTCAAGCACTATGGTTGATGTAAATTTATGCAAGGAGTGCGTCAGGTCTGTAAGATATTTTTGGTAGTCGGTGCTTTTGTCTATCTCCTAAGGGACGTGGCGTGATCATTTAATGATTATGGTAACTTTTACGATCATAAGCAAACAATCCTAGAATTCTAAAGATTTATAGAAGGAAACCAGATATGTTACAGGTTTTTTAGTTACGATAGCAGGTGAATGGCCTTTTATTTTCGATTTAGAGTTTCAGTGTAATAGTAAAGTCGATCTAAAAATTTCTTATCTAATGTGAAATAATTCAAAAAGTTACCCATAAATACAGAGTGACCAACGTCTAGTTTGCTCGTTAGCAATTGTTCTATAATTCTATTAGTAAGGACTAATCCTACAGTTTCATCATTTGTACAGGCTACCACAAGAAAAATTAAAACCAAGGCATCAGGTTTTGCAAGTACGGTACATGAAGTTATATTCCGTCCCTATGGTGTTGTGACAAAAAGCGTTCAACCCCTTCATAGGCCCATAAACTCACCCAAAGATGAATTTTGACCTGGATGATATACATTGTACATCGTGTTATAGAAATTATCAAAAAAAATTCTACTTTTAGGTACATATTCGTCTACTATTGTTTTTAGTTGTAAGATGTAAACATCGTAAAACGGTTGTTTTCGTGACATATATATTTCGAAACACAACATGCCACGAAGTTTCCAAGAATCGGTGAGACTTTTAATTTTTGTAATAATTTCTATAGGTATGTAACAATAGGCCTGATAATATTTTGAATATTTCCACATACAACTCTCGCTATCTAGAAATACGTGACTGACAATATTCACAAGTACTTTTTTATTTGTAAAGTTGACGACCATTTTCAGATAATATTGTTATAGCCAATATCAAAATAATGTATTGTACCTATATTTGGGCAGTTCTATAAGTAAAATAATATGTGCGCTCTGAGTGGTGTCAGCGCGAACTAACCGATCATACAACGTATTTAACGCAATAACTAATACGTAATTTAAATATTCACTTCCGTTTACCGATGTGCCTTTCTCTGTGGATCTTAAAATAATTGTCAGCGTTTTCCCTACAGCCAACCCGAATATAATTCCAATACAACACTTTGAAAAGAAGCGTTTACATGTGCGATTTATTTGGCAAAAACGTGTTAAAATATAAAACACGGTCGCACCAGCTACGGAAACTATGGAATGCGGCCTTCCGCCCGCTCCCCCGCAGGATCACCGCCGTCGCTCTGCACCTCGGCTAGTTACAGGACTGCACGGAGCATTCATATCTTTAGTCTGTTGTAATAGCTACGGAATGCGAAAACATTAGGTCTTATCAGTCATTAGCTGGATTAACGTCGCATCTAACTGTGGAATGTGTTCTTTAAGTGTATTCACTATGCGAGTGTTTGCCATTAATTTAACATTAAAACCAGAACTTGCTTGAACATGAAAAATGTTTGCTTGACTTTGTACAGTAAATGATACGTTAAGAATCATGTGGAAGTAACAAAATATGTTTAATGATGTAGCGCTCTTTCTAAAAAACAACTTTTCATGTAATTTATTTTTGTAATTAGACTTGTAATTCCCATTATTGTTTCTCATCGAGCATTGATAAAGAAACGAATAATTGTTTTTTTGGTGATTAATATTAATTTAATTATTTCACATAGTTCTTAAAAAATGTATTAAATTGTATTAGTAATTACTAATAACCATTGTTTGTTCAATTCATAATTTTATCAATGACTTCACAATAACCTCAACATTTTTATAGTACAGGAATCTAACATTTGCAGTTCAGGAAAATACAACATATTATATTAAATTTAGAAAATTATTTTATAAGTATATACGACATAATCATAAGTATCCCATAATTCTATCAGCCTTTAAAACTTGGACATAAACTTGCCCTAAATGGGTGCCACCCTGACCAGTCCTGGACCTTTTAAATCTAACTGCATCCAGCTGTTTTCTTATGGTCATAAGGCAAACTGGTAGAAAAGTAACCTATGCTCTTTTACCCTTTGAAGTTATGTATAACCATACAAAATTTATCAAAATTATATTTTTCTAATCTAGTTTTTTATAGATCTCATTTACATTTTCCTATGAGAATAAGAGATTTCCCACTGAAAAAAGGCACAATAATAATTCTTAAACATGACAATAAGTTTTCATATATAATACATATTCATTGTAATTCAGCTGAGTCATTGAATCTGCGGTGTTTTATGTGACTCAGTAAATAATGTTTACATTAGAGTTCACAATTGAAGGTCATTTATTCTTAGCATTGAGAAACCTTCCTCCCACTTTAATCATGGAAGCTATAATTATATGGTTACCAGATATCATATATTTTCTTAAGTTAATGACAGTTATACAAGTCATTCATTATATGACGAAAATAGTGAATGACCTGTAATGTTTGTACACATAATGATGTTATGAATGAAGGAAAAATCTATGTCAACATTTTGTCTTCAGGATTTGCAATATTCGGATGTGTTTAATATCTCATGAAAACCTTTACTGAGCAAACTATACACATAATAATATATTCCCATATTTCTCACAATTATCTGATACAAAATCATCATAAATAAATGCAGATAAAATGTTGTAGTGTTTGGAAACCAAACGTGCAACTAGCTGTTAAGCAGACAGGTTTCTTAAAACCACTGGGCCATTGAGACAAGACTAGTAAACTAACAATTTAACAACAAGTGAGTTGAATACCACTGTAGAGATTGTCTTTTAAAAATATGGATTTACATAACATCACTTTTGCTCTATTAATCATGTGCTGAAAAAAGTTGTATGCAAAACATGGCTGCATGCATGGTCGAACACAATTTTTAATTAATTGCAGTATGTTAAGCAGTAAATACCACAGCACATTAACACCTGTCATGTTAGAAATTGCAATTAAAGTGAAAATGTCACATATTACATGAATAAAACTTACATTAAACAGAATGCAACGATTATTTGCATGTTTAAAATCTGTTCAATAAATAAGCATTTCAAAATTGATTGATTTTACGATTTTCTAAATAGCTTCTTTTACTACACTCATTTCTCTTATTATTGCTAATATCTCATATTATTTTATAGATCACTGTTTCCTAAAGATTATGCAACTGCTTTATGTATACTTAATACAGACTAATCAGAAAAAATTATGAAATGAAATTTTACCTTAATATACCTATGTTGAGTAGGCATAGAATAGTGATCAATAAGTCAATGTTGCACAAAGGATTTATAGTTTGATACTCTTCCAGGAATTGAATTAAAAATGTTGATAAAAGATATTCTGGATCTAATTTTATTTTATCTAGTGAGATTCAGTACTTTTTATATAGTTACGAAATTACATTTTTGATTTTTATATTATTGTGTAAATTTAGTGATTAGTAATATTAATTTTTTAAAATTACAATCATTCTTTTATGAATCCAAGCTATGATAATGATATGCAATGATATTTTACGTTCATACATTTCAACATCCATATTAAAACTTACATAACTGAAAAATAAGAGTTTCAAATGTACCCACATACCTACATAATTTTATTTTTTAAAATTAACTCATCCATCACAACCCTTAACTGCCAAAAAAAACATTAATCTTAAATAACGTCACACCTATTTCATAAATATCCCAACAAAATAATTTAATTAGATAATTTATATGATACATAATCTTTCGAAAACATTTAAGGAAAACAATAAACAATACGTATTGTTTCTGTATCTGGCAGGTAGTTAAAAAGTGAAAATTATACAACTGGCGCTGCATAGACAATATATAAAAATATTAATTTAGAAAAATAAATAATATAAATTAATATACATAGCACACTATGTATTTTTTAAATAAAAACAACTTACCTGTGTTAGGCCGTTAAACGTATTAGTTTAATTAACACATTAATATTTTTAAAACATTGTATAATAATAAAGGAACAATAACGTATGTCTAAGATATCACACAGTATTTCGTATCACGATTCAGTTTCGCACCATTAGTAAAAACAAAACAACGCTGAACAAGAAATTCACTATACCATCCAGACATTCGATTGATTGATTAAGTTAAGTATTGCCAGTAACTGTTCGAATAAAGATTTTTTTATTTATGTAATCGACACATTTTACGTTAACTTTTCTAGAAAATGAAATTTTATATCATTGTAAACGAATTTTCAGTTAAGTAATAAATTGTAACAAACATATTTAGAGACATTATTCCATGTATTCTATGCATTAAATAGATCCAACAAGAACTAGTTTAAAGCATTTGTGATAAGTGCGATACTGTTTGTATTCTAAAATAGTGCACTAAATGAAATATTGTACCACTGTACTGAAAATAGGATTGAATTTAGTACTGTCTAAAACCATTCATATTTAACCGAAAAGAAACGTTTTAAAACCCCTATAGTTTACTATCTTGAATCAATAATATAACACAGCAAATGGATTGATAATACTAATTTGCTTACAATTAATTTCTTACTACTTATTCTTGACGATAATAAAATAAAAGAATATTTGACATTACAAAAATATATGTGTTGCCATAGCACGTAACTTACAGTTGCAATATAATATCCTGGGACGTTATGTTGCAAATTAGCAGTATATACTGTATACATCGGATTATATCGTCTGTATTTAACGAATACATTTCAGCTCCAGCCATCGATGTGTTGGGTTCGGTTCGGCTTAAAGAATCTTTATTTCTCATAAGTCATGTTACACAATACAATCACTTATCATTTGCATTGCGATTCTTTTAGCGCGGTCTGTTCAAGTTACTCCATAAGTCAGCAACATTCTTGAAATTACATAGCTTAGATACGGCATACTGACGCATAGTATCATAATATAATAACCGATAATATCTAATAATCCTTCTCCAGAATTGACTATGATGATATTAATGTCTTATCATCCAGAATTCTTTTATCGGTCTTCTGTATAAACCGTATCTCCTAGAATAAGCAGGTTTAAAGCCATAGTCTGCCACCATAGCCGTGTGCAATACAACAGACTTCACACGCTTAAGATAACCTGAGAGAATACTTTAAGGTGGTTGTTTCTTCATGTTTTCCTTCACCGGTAACGAAAGGAACATTAATTATTATTTGAAAACCCACACATGTAAAATAGTGCAAACCAGGATTCGAATCGGGGATCTATGGAATGGTAGGCCAAGTTCTGAGCTACTAGACTAAGATCACGTAATTTTTGTAAAGAAAACTATACGGTGCCACAATCTGGAATTAGAATAACGTCTACGAAAATCTTGTTTCTTTCTTCCACTGATATATCTACTCTAATTAACGAATATTATGCTAATAATGATCTTTAGCATAAGTGAACTCGGTAAACCTTTCCTACAAATTACACTACAAATCACATTTTCTGTTAGATGTTGGAGCAAATAAAATTCATTTGCTTATTTAATAATAATACCCGCAGAATCTAATAATTAATACACACAAACCTATTTCCTGTAGGAGTAGGCTGAAATCAAGGATTTTTACTGACTAAAATCCCTATACATTATTCGTCTACTAAACATTATTCGTCTTTTCCACTTTCATTGGTCGTCTCCCACAGATGTTCTTGACTTGGTCTTCATTTAGGTTCTCATAATTTAATCGAAGCTAAGTCTACCATTGGGTTTAGCCCTTCTCATTCTTTTTAAATCCCGATCACATTTACACAACAAAATCATCCGATCAAATTAACTGAACTTCAACAATAAAAAACATATAATTAAATATATTTCATTTAATAACACTATATTGAATATTTCGTACACTACTTACTCCTATAATACATAAGTATGATATATCTGGTCAAGTCTATCTCTTAGACACATGCAATACAAAATGCTAATATAATAAATACTATCAATACATTAATACTATAATATAAAAATGTGACATAATGTTTCAAGTTACGACCCGTCTGCACCCGTGGCCTGACACATGAAGGCCGTTACAGACGGAGTTATGATATATAGTGTGCTATAATATATATTTTATGTGACTGCCTCGTTGGTTGTGTTGGCTACAAGCATGAGAGCATGTTGAATGAGAGGTCTTGAGTTCAAATCCCGGGCTGGGCACTATTGGGTTTTTCTAAATTAGATTTTCTGATAGTGGTATGGAGTCTGTACATTTGCCTGGTGTATGGCAATAGGCTCACCACGTGTAAACGTAACTGGTGAAATGCAGGAGTGTACTACACTCTTCTGCCTACCACCTCTTCAGGAATTATAAGCGTGATGTTACACTATAATATATATTATAACCAACTCGCACAGACAGTAGCTATACTATAATATATGTATATCTTTGCGGTCGACATCTGTGCATTAATAGGTCTTACTGTGACGAAACATATGTTCCTATATATCTTCACATTTCCTATATGATATTTTGACGACGTACGAGAGTGATATATTTATTTTATCGCTATGTGTGATGTTGTTCGACTACTTCTATAGAAAGTACATTGTAATATATCTAACATGCATTGCTATAATGTAAATCATAGCTCCATCTGTGCCGACCTTTACACAAAGGCTTTTAAACGCTACTAACACTAACATTTGCACATAATTCACTTAGAATACATTACAAAATGATGTCGTCCTTAAATACATCATCTACTTTGTTATTGCACATACCATTTTCAATTACAATACTGAACTCAATGTTGCAGGAGCACACTTAGCCGGAATAAGTTAAAAAATGTAAGCAATTAAAGTTAAAGTTTAACCAAACACAGTAATATGAGACAAGAGCCTAATGATATATAATTAAAATACAAGTACATATTGTTAGAACATGTTTGCTATTATTAATTTATGTGCATGAATCATTATATTAAACATGATATAATAGCTGAAAGTATCTGAAACCGGCGTGTGTGAACAGTGTTGAAAGTAGAAGCATGTCAAGTCTGTAAGGATAGAGATATTTAGTACTGAATTATCCTTACTTACTCCATGAAGGATCTGGTAATGTTAATAATAATGCTTATGAGACAACTATACTACCAATTATTAGTATGCATTGGAATAAAGGTAGACAGTCTGCTAAATGGACTATATCATATTGGGCAGTAGTTGCCGACTACTGCCAGTGTAGAAAGACTTGCAACATCCTTTTGGAAGAGCTATATATTATGATACCATGCTATAAATACTCAAGAAGAAGATGTTCTCAAAAGTATTTATATTCACTATGTTAAACTACTTTTATTTAAGTTATAATTAATCTAATATGACAAAAAATGGTGACATAATGTACAAATTTAAGGCAGTTGCATATATCCTTTCTCAAAAATTG
>DWTO01006023.1:0-10311 GCA_018244755.1 Jemadia pseudognetus
TTAGAACGGGAGGAAGTGACTAAAAAAACTTTTTTTTTCGTCGTGCGTGGGAGGCTGCCACTGCCTGCCCCACTACCAGAGCCGCAGCTGACGGTCGCTAAGCTTCATAACACAACTTCTTATTGCATTTGACGAATTTTCACTCGGGAGGAAATTCGTGACGAAAAATTGTCACTGGCTCCCGGACTATAAATATCAGTTGTTTATTAATTAATTATTCTTGATAACAAAGATTTCGTAGTAAGCATAACATATAAATAGTATTAAGTATGGAGTTGACTGCCTCATGGGTAAGTTGGTTGTAAACATGGCTGCAGATTGAGAGGCCCTAGGTTCAAATCCCACATTGGGTACTGTTAGATTTGTCGAACTAGATTTTTAATATAAATTCTTAGTAATGGCTCAGAATTTGGAATTGTCCCCAATACATGACAATAGGTTTACCATCTATTCCATGACTGGGTGTAAACATAACTGGTGAAATGTGGGAGTGTACTACGATCCTCTACCTCTTTGGAAATTTAAGGTGTGATGTAAGTATTGATTATTGAATGAGTTCTATACCAGCCATGTAACAAATGTCAATTTTTAAACATTCACAAATGCAAATATGAATATTTTCTACAGACATTCGTAAATGCATATTTTCAGTTTTTGTAATAAATTTCATAAAAGAATTTGTTTGTGTTTGTTTACATTGCATTATATATTTTTGTTTTATAAGTTAAGGTTAATTAACCCAAAGTAAATCAATAAAAAAAAATAAAAAAAACTTATCATAATGATTATGAGGTTAAGTTATTTTTACTCATACTAAAAAACATAAGAAATGCTTTTGATTTTATTAAAAGAAAAAATTTGATAAAAAGATTTTGATTTTACACATAACATCACACCTGTTATCCCCGAAGAGGTAGGCAGATGAGAGACACTCCAACGTTTCACCAGTTATGTTTATGTCCCACTATGGAATAGGTGGTGAGCCTAGTGACATACACCGGGAACAAATCCATTAGCAAGTGATATTAAAAACTTATAACACACATTTAAACACACCTGGCATGCTATCAGAGAGGCCTATGTCCAGTAGTGGAGGTAAATAGGCTGATTATTATGATGATGATGAAAATGCACATTTATAAGAGGTACACACTAGGTTTTGAACCCGGTCTCTTGAAGTGAAATGTCATATTTCAAATAGCTATCATTGCTTCTTTTTATTTTATTAACCTTTTATATAATATACATATTCGCAAAACATTAGCAGAAATTTATAGATTCTCTGGGATTATAATACAAGCACTGGTTGTACACAAACAGATAAGAAAAGATCATGGTAAAACATATATTATGTGTACTGAAGACTGGTAAGAAATCGATCAGATTAATGATTTCAGGAGGTTAACATTCTCTCTGTTATCTACCATAGTTAACTTTAGTGGCTAAGTTCCTACCCATGTACAACATATCCATTAGAAAACATTAACATAATGATATAATCATTCATTAAAATATTCAGCAACAAAAAATACATCTTGTTTATAGGTATTTGTAACATAAAGATCAGTGTAATAAAGTCGGTAACAGTCTGTCAGTGTAAATACCTGGCAATTATAACATGCTTTGCTACCTTTAACAAATTTAAACAGGTTATGGTACACTATTCTTACGTCCAGTTGGATGCTCAGTAATCATTGACACAAATGTCTTGAAAATATCTAAGATTAATAGAAATACTGTGTACAAATATGTATATGATTAATTATCAGTTCCATATCTGACCTCAATGAACCTTGTTGAATACTATCAATGTCGCAAGACACCCAAGGCATAACTCATGTGATGTTTAAGACATAATTTGCCCATAAAATGCATATAAATTGTTTACAGGAAACAATATTTCAGTCACGAAACTGTAAGATACTATGATTTTAAGTAAATTCTACATGATATTCCATACGCGAACTGTGTCGTATTCAGGACGTATGGAGTATATTAAGGATGTTTTAAGATAAAATGAATTCGTGCTCACCTGAACGCAATCTCATTTTGATAAGTGTTTTAGTTTCTCCACAATAAAACCGTTAAATACCGTTTGTAATATTAAAACAATAGGCTTAATAGTAAAAATCTGTTGAATATATCAGTATGACCTTCGTTTTCAAATCAACAATCTCAATCATCTGGACGCATAAACAATTAGTGTACTGCGTTTTTGTGTCTTCTATACACTGCAACGCGGCTAAGCGACAGTAATAAATGAAAAAACCGTTGCGAGAACCTCCTTTTCACTACAAGTTTAGCGTTACGGCGATATCAGAGAGCAAAAGGGTTAAAACTATCGGCTTAGGAATTGCAATAACCAAAAAATATCCACTGAAAACGCACAGTATGTAAACACTAAAACTAAAAACCACACAAGGACAACAACATTGCATTTACCGTCAGAGTTTGAACGATAAAACATCTTCAATTTATTGCGAATCCCCTTTGCAATTTCGCCCTTGTCTCGGGCGCTAAAAGTCAGCACTTACCGGCCATGACAAAGCCCAGCACAAAAACTTAAGAAGTTCGATACTTTTAGTACACAATCACTTCGATATTTTGCTAAAACATCACACAGAATAGCCGATGAAAACTGATTAGAATCATTTCAACGTTACATCGGTAAAAAGCAATGGCGCTCAGAAAATTCACAAATACATACAATAATTACTGCAGAACTCAGTGTTGCCACTCCCACACTGAAGAAATCTACTATTACATTTACTTGCAATGTTTTACTGATGAGTTTTAAATTTAAATTAGAATTATGTCCTGGTACAATTCCTTATTGCTACTTAATATAGGTACTGGAACATATCTCTGTGTTAAAAAGTTTACGTTAAAATTTGTAAAGAAATAATTGTTTCAATATTATAAATCGTTATTTATTATTGACATGTTACTAATGTTAATAGCAGTTAGCGATGTATTTTAAAACTTTTTTGTTAAATAATACTAAATTAAATTTTAAACAAACATTACTTTTATAAATATTAAATTTATAAAAATGGTAAAACTATCATGGTCCAATTAAAAGCAACTCATTGTTTAGGTCCTGTTAGAAAAATATCATATTCCTAATGTATTCATCGTGCTTAGATATGAATGAAATTCTACCGTATTAGTAGAAAACATAAGCAATGGCAAGAAATCTACCACAGATGTCAAACCACATAGCTCGCGTTAAAAACAGTCACGCAAAAGCGCGCATTTCCTTGGAAGCCTTGTGCTGCCATCTATGGGAAACACTAGAAATGTTTAAGCGTCTCTACGCTATAATTGCTACCCAGATGCTGAGCGTTATTTAAAAATTGGTTGGACAACGATTAAAAAAATTCTAATTACATTGAATTTTAATTACACGTAAAACTTGCAAAGGCAATGACTTTATATTTTTCAACAATTATCAGTCAAAATTTGAAGTTTTCATGATTATTGAAATTTATAAGTGTAATATTATATTTTTAATTTAACATCTTTTAATCTTCATAAATGGACGATTGGGATCCAGTAAGTAAACGTAAAACAATATATTTTCGTCTGCGATTCTACGTATTTTATAAATGTATTTCTGACTACTTATAAGGATTTTATGATCGTCTGATCGTCTGGTACTCCCAACGAAGACAATTCAAATAATAAGCGGCTAAAAAATGGCGGGATTACCCATTATTACAAACCAATCGCTTCCTGTGTTGTATCATCAGTATCATTTAATTTTATTACATATCACTGATATAAACGCAATTTATAGTAGTGCATTATATTGTGAATTGTAGCAACTTCTATTTTATGGGTGCACACAGGGCAAGTTTTGAATGAGGAAAATATAGCCAAACGAGAACGCCGAGAACGATTTTCTTCCGTCTATCATGGTAATCTAGTGTTCATAACACTGCCATGTACTGTATAATGTCTTGCCATGTAATGTGCTGTTATCACCAACGCCAAACTCTTCATCGCTCTTCTGTTGAACTCTTTTCTTCTCTGGAAAAGAAACGGGACAGGGCAACAGTCTGTCACGCTGACCAAGTGCGAGTTGGCGATGTGCAGTCATAGTAATGTTTCCACCTTAAACGTAACAGATACTTAGACCTTGACCTAAGTCAAGATTGTGGTCAGTACCTGCCTTGACCTGTAAGAATGATTGACCAGTATAAACACTAGTCAAAGCAATGAAATTGAAACCTTAACCGAATATAAATAGAGTTCTTTATAAGTTAGTACAGTGCCAACAGTTTGACACTGAAGCTGTGGTCAGTGAGGTCGACGGGATTCATGATATCCTACAGAGTTATCAAGCAAAAATGTCTTTTGTATATGTAGCAATTTATCTATGACATTATTTTCGTTAATTATTCCCTATTCTTTGTCTATCCCTATGGGAAATACCCGGGAGAATATGATTGGATGTGTGTCGTTACGCCACGTCCCTTGCGATGTAGGCAGAGAGTACCGATCTGCTTTTTAGCTATCCCTTACGACTGTAATATTTTGAAATATCTTTATCTACAATTTTGAATTTTGACAAAATTTGAGTTCTTTACCTGGCAACGGGCTTCTAGAGAACAGAATGGAATGTTCTCGAACACAAGTTTCTTCACAATAATACTGTTATTGTACGTTGATGAATAAGGGATTTGTGATCTTATTTTCGGCTTTAATACTCAATCCTCCGCTGATCTTATCTAATCTTTACTACGAGCCTTTTTAATATCGTCGAACCAGCGGGACAGAGTGCGTACTACAGTACGTTTGCAACATCACGCCTGTAATCCCAAAGAGGTAGGCAGAGGAATGTAGTACACACTCATGCTTCACCAGTTACGTTTACGTCCCACTATGGAATAGGCGGTGAGCCTATTGCCATACACCGGGCACAAATGCAGGCTCTAATTAAATATTAGTGGTTCTGTATTACGTATGTCAAATTATGTGCGTTCTCAATTATATATAAGTGGGCTGTGTATGTAGTTCATGTATGTACATGAAAGGTAAATGGGCCTAAATCGGAAGATAATTGCACTGCTTAATAACTTTATGGTATGTGCACTGAATGCCACGGTGGAAACTGTATCTCATACTCGGAACGTATAAATATTTTATACTGGTCACATTAAAGTCACAATTGTGTATTTATATTTACAATTACCTCCACTTCTTACCTGACCCTGTGTTCCTTACCTTGTGTTCCCCACCGTACCGTATTTGCCGTTGGTTTAAAAAATCCTCTTTCATTTTTATGCGATCTATCAAACGCACGATTGAAGTTTTTAGTTTATTTCTGTCGCTTCTACGTATTGTTAATTACACCTACCACGACTTTTCAGAATTACCAAAGGTCGCCTAGTAGATCGCGCTACTTTGCATTTAGTTCGTCTATTGCCAAAATAATTAAAGAATGACATAACATCACTTGTGTATTTCCGCGAAAAGGAAGGCAGAGTAGTGTAGTACACTCCCACGTTTCACCAATTATGTTGTACATCCCGATGAAATATAAGGCGAGTATACTGTTGTACACCGCACACAAATGTAGACTCCGCGTTGTAAAACCAATAGTATCATAACCAGGGAACGAACCCAGGACCCGTCGAACGACAGTCGCGCCGTTCGCACTACTTGACCAGCGAGGCAATCACTCATATAGTATTAACGTATTATATTTGATAATTCAAGAGAAATAACATTCGTCCTTTCATCATCCAACCAACTTGTTTGATTTAATTATATACGAATTATGATAATATATCACGCGCACTACAACAGTTCACTCAACTGTTAGAACAAAGAATCTCATCTCGTTTCAATTCTCGAGATAGGTTTTCGCAAGTAAACAAAAGCATATCATTGCCCCTTCAGGTGTTGGATGTATAAAATGTGAGCAAAGTGTTAATTTTACATTTTAAAGTTACGTCTGTGAATATTACTGGTCCGGTAGCGGACGAAATTCGACCGTACCTAACTCATGTTTTAAACCGTGTTTGATATTTCAACGTGAACGTACATATTATACAGGTAGGTATATATCTACCTCAACGCTGCGGCTGTTCGATCACTGACCGAATGAATATGAATGAATGAATATAGCACAATCCTTCTGGAAAGTTCGAGAATGTTGTCCGTATTCGACGCAAATGTTACACAATATGGTCGCAATAAATCTTTTCTTATGGATGCAAGGCCAATCCACGACAAGACTTACGCCATGGACGGCGTGACGTAATCACCAGGCCTTTTCACATGTTGGTTATTGAGAGGTCATCATCATCAGCTTATTGCAGTGCACTGCTGGACAAAAGCCTCTCCTGATGGGATAGGGATAGTAGGCGGCCAGAGAATTTAGCTGCGCTTAAGCAAACCGCATCATAATGGGTTTAGCCGTCTTTTACGACACCTGTATCTCAGCACGGGGTCGAGAAATATATTCTTACCTTGCCCCGAAACGGATTAATCCATGAGAGGTGATCCTATGTTATAGAAGTGGCGAATGGACAAGGCTTAGAACAGTTCTATGTCTATGTACAAACCGGACGGAAGTCATGTCCTAGGTCAGTGATAATGCGTCACTGTTTGTAGCGGAATGGGTGAAATCCATTCTCGTATTATTATATGCTTCACGATAGACTGTTTCATATTATTAATATATGATCACCATCATTAACGCTTTTTACAGCCGCACGTAAACGGTGTGAGGAGCCGTGCTTCCAGATGCCCACGGTAGGCATCCCCACGCTGGGATTTTAGCACGGTTTCATGGAGGTTGACGCCTAGCGATCTACGTTCAGCGGTGAACTGAAACATGCTGCTTTTGATGACATCACGCGTGCGTGTGACATTCTTAAGTTTCGTTCGACATCGGACCTACCGCTCTTGTTTCCGTGGTCGAATATCACGCTTAGTTTCTGCAGGCTGTTCTGCCTGGCCTCAGCGAAGAGTCGCCTTTTGTTCTTTGGGGACGGCTGCGTGGCCAGCGGAGACACTACCATCGTGGTGGTCGCCATCTTTTTGTCATGTCATGCAATCTGAAATAAACCGAATTACGAGTTATGTTAGAGATTGACTATGAACATAGAAGAAGCGCGGCATGTTTGTAAGAATAGAGACATTTGGCACTCATTGTCAGTGGTCTCTGCCTACCCCGTATTGAAGCTCGCGTAGTTATTAAGAATTTAATTACGGTTCATGTTATATTTATATTTGTTAAGAACAATGGACTTAAATAGGCTGATGACCATGGTATTACTATGAAGTTTTAACAATAAGTGAATTTAAAAAAACACAAGTTCCAGACTTTAAACAGAAAATTCGCAAAAATACATCAATCGCTTGGTAAACATAATAGTACATATACCTATAATAAAATATTCATCAGCTTCGTTATTTGTTGTTATTAATTGCCTTCCTGTTTTATTTTTTTGTAGTTCGTAAAAACTATTTTGCTAACACAGCTCATACAATATTGTGTGTTGTTTACATCATCAATTTAATATGTACCTACATACAAAAAAAAATAAAGTTATATTAGAGTTACAATCATTCCATAAGTTATTCTCGAAATACGCCAATATCTCGGAATTTATATAAAAATAAAAACCGGTTTTCGAATTAAGAACACACAATTGTGTTTGAAACGTGTTTTAAAACGTAATAATATCCGATTATTTTAAACATTGATGAACCTTAACAATCTAGATGAATAATAATAGTTACATTGTCTACCTGTTTTTTATTTTGCGAAGTTATAAATGAATATTAATGAATATGGTAGGAAAACAGGTTTTAAGTAATAATAAATGAACGCACTAAAACGTAGCATCACGCCTGTAAGCCCGAAGAGGTAGGCAGATAAGTGTA
The DNA here is from genome assembly GCA_018244755.1 of Jemadia pseudognetus. Classification (NCBI taxonomy): domain Eukaryota; kingdom Metazoa; phylum Arthropoda; class Insecta; order Lepidoptera; family Hesperiidae; genus Jemadia; species Jemadia pseudognetus. The sequence continues at coordinate 7,903 of DWTO01006023.1, forward strand.
GTACACACCCACATTTCATCAGTTACGTTTACGTTCCACTAATGAATAGGTCCACATCCACTAATAACCGATCGGGGGATCAAACCCCCTGTTACCTCTCGTTGGGACTTTCTCAAGTCCATACCTTTACTGATCAATGGTCCAAATCTTACACTGCCCACTAAACCTACTGTCTAGAAATAGTTCATGAAATTTGCATATCAAATATTGTATGCTATATGTATGTAATATGCTAAATCAAGTGTAATATTTTATGTGTTGTCGGTTCTCAACGTTCACAAAGTGTAATACCATGTAGCAACTACATATTTATATAAATGTAGACAGGTATCAAGTGCCAGCCACAGATAAAAAATGTTAGTACACACCTAACACGCAAACACCAGAGCGTCAATGCTGTGAGTAAATATTTGACGTTCGTGCCATATTGTGTGATGTGGCACTTGTGTGCGAGGTTCGCGATTATTAGTGCTTAGGGCGCGTACACACGAGCGTTTGTCGGATATAAATAAATATATAAACGCTAGTTTAATTAAATAATAGTTTAATACTAAATATGTACATTATATGTAATGCGTGTATAGTCTGCCTAACCCGGTGTTTGTCAGCATGGCAAATTATGCTCCTAACACATCTCATTCTGAGAAGAGACTCGTTTACAACAGTGGAACAACAACAACAGTACAACAGTCGTGATGTCTGATACATGTATAATTAAATTACGACTCAATGACAAATCTGAAAATTGTTACGGTAACTTAAAGTAAATAAACTTAAGATGTTTTACCTTTACGAATAATTGAAATGGTTATATTGCAATGTTATTTGTGTAATAAAAAAATATTGACGGAAAAAACGTTATAAAGCTACCTGGTTAAGTAAATGTAATGTAAGTAAATGTATTGTAAGTAAATGTAGTGTAATGTAAGATACGCAACTTTGATTTCGTCCTTGCTTGAGACTACAGGTTCCATTACGTGTTTCTTTGATCGGTACAAAAGGAATTATTTATTCTAGCATAACATAATGCTTGTTTTTTTCGCAAGAGGTAGACAGAGAAGTGTAGCACTCCCAGTGGTGACCAGTTATCATCACTATCAGCCTAATGCAGTCCACTGTTGAATATAAGGTGTTATGCCTATAATTCCCACGCTGGGCAAACGGGCTGGGGATCACAGAGCACAGCTTTTCGCAACGCCTACTCTGCTGCCCGTATATGACCATACAGCGATCTGTCAACGCCGGATCTAGTCGCTTCTTATAACATCCTGTATCTCGACACGGATTACGTTATATGTCCTATGGAATAGGAGGTGATCCTATTGACATACATCGGGCACAGATCCGAACTCTTGTTACTACCTACTACAGCTAATTTCAAATTCAAAAAATCTAATAGATCTGTTAAGAAAGGACTCTATTAATAATTAAATCAACAAGGTATATTTTGAAAACGGCAATAGGGAGATATTAGACGATTTGTTTAAGGTTTTTTAAATATGAAAATCGCTAATCTGTATCCACACTTATATGCTTGTGCTATATAAACGATAATTTGTACAAAACGTTTTATTTTGTTTTATTTGTCATTAAGCGATACTAATTTTAATGTCCTTTATATATGTCTGTAAACGTCCATAAGTCGTATTTATCGATATTCTGTCAAGCGCCGTCGCTTGGGACATGGACCCCATGTCCCATGCCATGCCATGATTTTAAATATTTGTTGAATTTATATAATAAAAATTTGCTGAGTCTCTTGCTGCAACGGCGAAGGAAAACTTCGTTAGGACTCTCGTTATATTTTCTATGGTGTGCGCAGTTTGGCAACCCGCATTTAACTAGTGCGCCTATGACTCCAAATTGACTTAATTGCCGTAACTTATGTCTTACATTATATAACAACCTATTTATAATTGTATTAATATTATTCATGATATTTTATTACTTGGCGGTAAAGTTTATAGACGCCCAATAGGGAAACATTAAATGGTTACCGATCATAATAATAATGTAACAGTTGTTTTAAACAATACACAGCACTTCGTACTGTCTAATTAGGACAACATGTGGTACGATACCACCACAATGAGAACCGATTCAGACCGACTCAATGCAATCCGCGGCTGATTTTGTGCTGACGTAAGCGACTGTTCCACTACAAGGGACGGGCAGTAGCAAAGTTAAAATGTCCATATGAATCTGGTTTAATTCTTTGTTTGTTTGTTTGTGTGTTTGTTTGTTCGTTCTTTCGTTCTTCTATTGTTTTATAAATATCAAATATCGCTTTCATTAAACCATCGTATTATCGTTTAGGTCGTGTGTATGAAACGGTATGTTACAATTTACAAACCTACAAGATGGCGACGCGGGAAATTTAAGACATATAATGCGTTCTGCACTTACGTA
>DWTO01006024.1:0-10311 GCA_018244755.1 Jemadia pseudognetus
CCGCTGTCGAGATCCGGCAGCGGCTTCAAATCTCCAGGAATGTAAATGTTAGTGAGCGTACGGTAAGAAGACGTATGGCGGAATTTGATTTAAGAGCGAGAAGACCAGTCCGTGTCCCACAGCATAGAGCAGCTCGATTTCAATTTTCCCGCGAACATGCTAACTGGTCTCATGCATAATGGACAAGGGTTTTGTTTACGGACGAGTGCAGGATCGCTTTTAATGCACTTGATGGTCGACAACGTGCGTGGAGAAGAAAAGGTGCACGAAATCTGGCGATCACTACCACTCCAATAGTGAGTTTTCGTGGAGGCTCTATAATGGTATCTCTAATGAGGATAATGAAAGATAATGAGGCTCTATGAGGTGGCGTTAATTCTGATGCACGTATAAAATTGGACATCGTCAATAAAACTGCAACACGATATGTTGAGGATATCCTTCAACAACATGTTGTACCCTTTGGAGGGTTTATTGCATATTACCAAAACGTAACGTCACACCTGTTATTCCCAAAGAGGTAGGCAGAGGAGTGTAGTATACTCCCACGTTTCACCATTTACGTTAACGTTCCAGTACGGAATAGGTATTGAGCCTATTGCCATGCACCGTGCAAAAATCCATAACAAATGATATTAAAACTTAAAACGCACATTTTTAATAGGTGCGCGCTAGGGTTAGAACTCGGTCTCCCGGAGTGACAGGTCGAATTTGTAACCACTAGGCTATCACTGCTTTTTCTGACATGACCAATTCATTTCAATGCTTGTTAATGCACGTCCACACGTCACTCATATCGTAAATGAGTACCTTCAAGAGGTTGATATTCAAAAATTGCAGTGGCCAGCTCGCAGCCCCGACTTAAACCCAATAGAGCACCTTTGGGATAAGCTAAGAACGACAATTAAAACAGCATCGAATCCACCACAAACCCTTAGCCAGCTTCGAGATAAAAAAAATGATTTATGAGTAAAAATGATTAAAGACGTTAATTGGCTGAACACCGATCAAAATTGGCCCACATTTGCAGTGTAAACTGAAAAAAAACTGAAGTTATCACAAATTTTATACTTGGCCAAGTTTCCGTGTCAGTGAGTGTATATAAAATACAAGTACTAGAATAACGCCTAATGCAAATGTTGCCAAAACGGCTTTTATACATCATCACCATGCCAACCTTTACCATTCCATTTCCAGATATAGGCCATTCCCAAAGTATACTCAACACTCTGTCTTCCACAAATCACATCCAGCCACTATCACACATCTTATTAAGGTACAAACAGTAAATAATTCACATACAGACAATACTGGACTTTTCAACATTTCCAGAAGGACTTCAAACACTCTCATTCTTAAAGATGTGACTCCATATTGCTGATAGTGACTTTCAAAATATTTTCTATGCTGCTCACTCTGAAAAAAAAGAACTAAAATAATATGTGAACCAAACAAGTCTGTATTTCACAGTAAATATGTGTGGACACAGATGACTAACCATGAATGGAATTTTTTTATGAATGTATAATACGTAACATCATGGCTGTAATCCCCGAAGAAGTAGGCAGAGGAGTGTAGTACATACACTCCCATGTTTCACCAGTTATGTTTACGTCCCAATATGGAATAGGTGGTGAGCCTATACACCGGGCACATTTCCAGACTACAAGCCACTACTAGAAAATCTAAATTAGAAAAATCTGAATGTCCAACCCAGGAATTAAACCCAGTACCTCCCGATACACAGTCGCACTTGAAATCAACACAACCAATGAGGCAGTCAACACTTAGTAACAAACATCTATTAATTTTTTTAAATATATGTGATAAATAAGGGGAGTGTGTCAAATACTGTAAAATATAAATGTATACCTGCAACATGAACATCATCCATGTGATGAGCATTGCACTGTGTTCTGCATTCAATTCTAGTTTACTGAATTCACGTTCCACAATTTCCTTTGTATTCTCTATCCATGATGATATATTTGGGCTAATGAAATGTTTATAATATTGGTCATAAATCTATGAAGTTAAAATACATAAGTAACTCGGTGAGCTATGAGAAGGCAATGTTTGGTGTCTCTCTGAACTATTGAATCCGAAACGAGACAATCCAACAGAGAAGCAAAGTTATCAACATAGCCTAGCATAGGATTGGCAAGCTGAAGCAGCAGTGGGCTAGTCAAATCTGTCACAGAACTGATAAGCAGTGGATTGAAGTGTACTGGTGAAGAGACCACATGTTGGCACAAGATGTAGGATGCCCTCTTAGGTGGAGTGATGATATATACCACATGTAGCAGCAATTGGAAGATAAGAACTGAAGATTAAGCTCACTGGTATGCTGCTGAAGAGACCTGCACAAGTCCAGCAGTGGATGTCAATAGGCAGATGATGATGATATACATAAACAGATAAACATGGATCTTAGCTCTATAATATGATTTTTTCTACTAATAAATATTGTAAGTTAACTATGCATGTATAAAGCCCAGAGAACATAAATTAATTTGTCACACGGAACATACAGGTGGCTGGCTGGCCTGGCCGGCCTGGCTAAGAGTAGAGCCTAGAACCTTTTTGTATTATAATGGCATAGAAATCCTTGTATCGTACAGTCCATCAAATATCTTATGTAGCAAGTTTGAGGCAAATAAATAGTGTACATTGCTATGTATACAGTAGGACTTCACATACAGTCTGGGGACTGTGGATGCTCCACATAGAGCCATTTGATGCTTAATATTTGGTAAAACTTTTAAGCTCCATTTAGTGGCAATATGCCTATGATTACATTATGCAACAAACAGGTATGTATAATACAACTTACACTCACATTTTCTTATTATCTACAATAATCAGAAAAAGGCATACTTCAATGGACATAATATTCAAACATGCCTCTCTATGCTTTTCTTCTAAAAATTCACTGTAACCTTGATTTTTACCATAATTATGTTTTCGGAACAATTTTACAAGATTGTTAAATTCATTTTCTGAAAAGTTATTATTGTCTGCAATGAGCACTAATGTTTGTAGTATGGCTATTTGTTCTTGGAGGTTAGATTCTGCCCAATCTTGTCTCACAGTGTCAATGCCAAATTCACTTTGTATTTTTCTAGGAGGAGGTGCAGCACACAACAATTTTTCAAATTGAGTAATGAGTGAAGTTATTAACTGCTGCATCCCTATTTCTTTTACTATTGCATCAAACTGTTCATGATATTTATGATTTACATCTGATTTACACTCAATTATGTACTGCAATAATTTCAAAAGAAACAGTCTCTCTGCAAAGTAGAACTTCCAAATATTTGGTACTAGAAATGTAGTTCTTGTATCTACAAAGGCGACATTCTTAAGGGCATTTGCAGGTGTTCCATAGGAAATATCAGATAAATAATGTTTAACAATATCCCACACTTGGAAGCTGTCTATATCCTGAAAATTAAAGCAAGCTTAATACAATGGGTGATCAAGATTTACCATACCACAGAAATTAAGTGACGTGAAATACTGTTAGTATCATGACTATACTAAAAGCATTAATATAATCTATACATATGGTAGACTCAATTATCATTCAGGAGTGCTTGGCAGGAGTGTCTCCCAACACTACAGTAGGTACTTCTGTTAATATCATCCACCTGAAGAGTTTAATTTCTTGGCATGTGTTAATACATATCATATGACATAAACAGACACAGTAGCAGCCAGCCTTTATCTAATTTTTTTGGCTAAATGCATCTTAACTTAACTCATATGAGATTTTACTATATTTCTGAAACCATCCAATTTTTTATTTTGTGTTCATATGAAATTTTACTAATCACAATTTCACAGACTATAACCAAAGTTTCAGCTGAATCAACTATAATCAATCAATATGAACTTAAAGATAATCTTAGATCAGTCAGAGGACACCAATTGAAAATAAATAGAACACTGTCTAGTAAAAAGCTTGCACATCACTCATTATGCAATAGAGTGGTTTATAATTGGAACAGACTGCCTGAAGAAGTCGTCTCTGCCACTTCAATTAACTCTTTTAAAAAGAAACTTAACAAGTGGTTACAAACATTAAAAAATTATCATTACTGCAATAAAATCATTAAAGAGCTTTCAGCACTGCTTGTGATATAGACACATTGGCTTTAGCTGCTTGTCTATAATAAACAAATAATTTTTATTTCAGTAAATTTTTAATTATATTCATTTAATTTACATATATTTTTTATTTATAAACCAACTAGCTGTGCTCATGACTTCATCCATGTGTAATTCTAAAATGAGAGTAGCTTAAATTACTCCTTATTACATCAGCTATCTGTCAGTGTGAGTCCTGTCAAAATCGGTCCAGCCATTCCCAAAATTAGCCAGAACAAACGGACAAAAATGGTAAAAACCGGTTATTTTAATATTACAAAACAAACACTCCAATTTTATTTATCTGCATAGATTGTAATAAACGTTAACTTTACCACAATGTACCGCCAGTGAAAACCACACCCAAAATCGACTCATCCGTTTCCGAAATCAGCATGTACAAACGTTTAGACAAACAGAAAAACTGACAAAAACGCTAAAAATCTACTGTTTTCTGTTCTGTAGCATTAATAATAACCTCTTATAGTAGTTTTTCAAAAATTTCTTTTATATGCAGACACCGATCAATTCCAATTTTACTATGTAGATAAATTTATGAAGACCGCTTACCATATAGAGCTGCAGAGTTTGTACGACACTCAGCAATTTAGTTTGATCTGGATATTTAGCTTGAAGCTTAGAATATTCTTCTTGTTTAAACGGTTTATAGGTAGCTAATCCCTGCCGTAACCCATCAATAACGTCCTTTTTATTCAATATACCCAAAATCTCATCATTAGCAAGGTTTTGGGTCGTAGTCCAACGCCACAATTGCTTCCAATATCTACAAAAACATTTCTATTGTAACTAGTAATTTAATATGAAATATTAATTCTGAAAAGTTGTAACATACAATACACTGTTAGCTGACATCCTGGTATTTTTTAAATATTTATGTTATTCAATTGCAATAGGTTTTTATTTACTGAAAGTTTACCGCCACTTCAAGTGCATTTTAGGTTAGATTAAGAATTAAGATAGTTTAAATTTAAACTGTTTAAAGATTAAATTAAAAGTCAGTGACATATGTCAGGTTAAAACGACATGTACCATAATGACGTTGATCATAGTAAATTCTTGTCTATGTAATATGGTAAGGCCTATGAAGTCCGTGTGTTCATTCTGTGAAATTATATTTTTTTATTTATTGAGTTCAATTACCCAAACCTAATTTTATAATCATAAACTCTCATTGACTAACCAAAAGCAAACTGGCAGAACATACCATTACATAATTAAGTTTACCTTTTTTTACAACTTCATTATCCAGTGTTATAATAAAACGTTTAAAAACATCATAATTCAAAAATAATGCATTTAAACAGCTAATCAATTGAAGTCGTATTTACTTGTAAAATGTGTAATTGTGACGGTTTTCTTCGTTGGATGAGTTAAATAAACGTACAGCACACGTAACCATGACCAATTACTTGTACTGAACTCTATTTTAAGGCTATTTAATCAGGGATATTTCAAAATAAGCGAGATTTGTTCCGACCACGAAAATAAGTCAGGCTGACTTAGGCCAACATTGTGGTGGTGTGTGGTCTGGTCTGTTTATCTCGCTCTAACGTACCGTATACTATGCTCTGACTCTTTCCTATAGCCAATATTAGTATCTTACATCTATGGAAATAATTCAAATATTATAAATATTAACTGCCTCGTTGGTCGTGTCGGTTGCAAGTGCGACTGAAGGAAGGAACCTCCTTAGTAATTCGAAAGATTGAACAGTAGTAGAACAAAAATAGATTTTAGCACCAATTTGGGGTAAAGTTGTGGGTGGGAATTTTGGATGGCAGAATCATTGGACCGTTCGAACTATCAAGGATGCTTAATGGTGCTAATTATCTACATTTTTTAAGAATCAATGTCAATAGTTTATTAGTAGATGTACGTGACACGATGTGGTTGCAGCACGATGGTGTACCCGCCCACTACTCACGGCGAGTGCTTAATTTTTTCAACGAATCTTATCCAAATCGATGGATTGGACGTGGATATGCAATTGCATGGCCACCACGTTCACCTGATCTCGACCCATTAGATTATTTTTTATGGGGCTATTTTAAGGAGGCGGTCTATGAGACAAAAATTAAACGTCGCGGCCGAACCCTGTATACACACCTGTATAATATAATTTATTAGATACTTCAGTGATATGAAATATGAAATTGAATTATACTTTTTTTTCAATATAAATCAATTTACGGTTAATATTTGCACATCGTAACCTAATCTCTTTAAACCTTTGATATATTTTTTGTATCATACTTCAACGCCATTTGTATTCGACAAACATACTTCAACGCTCTAAACGCCCCGTAGTCCATTCCACTTGGGTTTACAATTTCAACGGTCACGCCTAAATGAAACGGTAAAATCCGTGGTCGTGGAATGCTTTGTGGAACGCACCTAGCATAAATGATACTGACATTAAAGCCGGCTCCAGACTACTCGTGAAGTTACTCGACGAAGTACTCGGGAAAGTTGATCGAAGTCCGAAGTACGTCGCCAAACACTCGTTCAACTTCGCGAGGATCACATTCGTGAGTAGTGTGGAGGTTGGGTTACCCAACCTCCACACTACTCGCGAAGTTGAACTAAACTAGGCGAATACGATAGTGTACAGAGGCACTGCGTGTTACTTCGTCCAACCTCGGCTCGCTTCGGGCGATTTCCATTTGTTGTCGGTTTTTGCGCCCGAGTCAAAGGACTCGTAGTTGCGCGAATATGATCCTCGCGAAGTAGAACGAGTGTTTGGCGACGTACTTCGGATTTCGTTCAACTTTCCTGAGTACTTCGTTGAGTAACTACGCGAGTAGTCTGGAGGCGGCATAACAATCGACGTTACCAGTCTGGCGCAACTCTCTAAGAAAAAATTGAAATGATGAAACGTGCGTGCTTTTTAATGGCGGCTGTAATACGTCTAAAACACGAAGATAGTACCGTACCACCGTAGCTTCCACTATGTACCATTTATTTGTATACTATTAAATTTAGACGGGTTATAGATGTTCGCCGCCATGTTTTCATACTTGTCATACAGAAGTTATCATGTGTCACATCACATTTACTGTTTGATGCCTGACTGAGTGAAAAATTCTGCGAATTGCAGTTAGTGTTTATGATCTTAAAAAAGTGGTTTGTTTGTATGTAGATACAAACCACTTTTGAGCAATAAGGAGTAAATTACAATTATAACAAGGAGTCGATAGCGACGCGGTATTGTAATTTACTCCTTACGATCATTTTATAGTTAATTGAGTAAGTATTGAAGGAAGCGCACGCAATGAATGCTAGCAAAATTACTTGCGAAATATGTCGGGCAAGAACTTGCCATGTGGACAGTAAAAAAAGGATATTCATGGCATAGTATAAAATTTGCACTAGATAAAAATCGGTGAGTATTCATAATATTATACTGCGATTTATTATAATGTTTTTTAACAAACACATAGTAAATATTTGTTTTTTATATCCACCATATAGTTCGTAAGTAGTGTCCGACCGAAACTGGTTTTTCAGCCGAAACCGTAACCGAACTTTCGGCCTCGCTCTCAGTTTCGGCCGAAACCCAAAACCGAAACTTACTTAAACCTATACAAAATCTTCATTGGATACTGAAATCTAGTGTAGGTATTATAAATTTTTCTCACTTTTATTAGCATATTCTCTTTATATACACAGTTAAATAGAGTTAAATGAAACACCTGAGTTTCGGGGCGGCCGAAAGTTTCGGCCATTTTTGGCCGAAAACAAAACTAAGGCTGAAACTAGATTATTGGCCGAAACTGGCCGAAACCGAAACCGAAAGTTCGGTCGGTCACTAATAATCACCCTTAAGTTGAATACATTTATTTGACCCGTGAATAAATTTTTCTAAACCGTAAAAAAAAATTTTTTGTCTTTCGCCTCAAAATGAGTCAAAATTGCCTTCTTAAAACCTCAAACGAAAAACTATCCATCAACTTTCCAGCCAATTACGGCACTCTGAATTTGTTTGGAGGTGGCGTGCCCTTTTTATGCGATTATATGGAGTCCTGTTTCGACTCAAGCTCCAAGTGATGATCCCGTGTTTCATTTCCACTAACAATCCGTACCAAAATTTGTGCAAGTTCGTGTCCCCACAACAAATGCTTAGACGCGCTGCTGTGTCTGGAACAGCGTCAGCATTTTCGGTACCCATCTTGCGCAGACTGTTGTTATACCCAGGTGATCAATTATTGGAATTACTGCAAATCAATTCTTGGAACTGACATAAAAGGGTATTATTCTACCCACCCCAGTCATTATTACTGTAAATTCAAAAATTATTATGTCCAGATATATGAATGAAATATAGTGCGCTGCTAGCCGTACTTGGTCGAGCGCGCAGTTGACGAACTCCACGCAGTGGTCCGTGATGGCGGCCAGCTGCTCCAGCGCGTCCTTCTTCTCGCTGAGCGTGCGCTGCTTGCCGTCGCACACCTCGTTCAGCCGCAGCACCAGCTGCTTCCCGCGCGTGTTGATCGCGTTCGTTAACCTGCCGACCAACGTATCGGAACGAACACGCCCTGCGACGAGTGCGCTTCCGTGGGATGTAACGGTGCTCACTTGACGACGGTCTGTGTGATTTCGTGTACGAGGGCCTTTTTCTTGTCAGCGATGAGTTGTTGGCGGTCGCGGATCACCTTCATGGCCGAGCCCAGCAGCACGCGCTTGTAGCTCACCTCGGACAGCAGCGCCGCGATGCTGGCCCGCGCCTGCACGAGCGCACACCAGTGGAACCGACGGTCATACAGATGATCAAATGTATTTAAGTAGTCCCGTTAAAAAGCATACGATCACCTGCGCGGCCATCTCGGTACTGAACTGGTACTTGTGGTCGCGGTGGTGCTGCAGCTGACAGTCGCGGCACGTGAGCCGGTCGCACGTCTCGCAGAAGAGCGCGAGCCGCTCCTGCGCGTGGTCGCGGCAGAACATGTCGTGAGCGGCGCGCGCGTGGCCCTGCGCCGCCTGCAGCTCCGACGCCGCCTCCTCGCGCGACTTTATAGTGTGCTCCTTCGTGATTTTCAATCTGCAACATCGACAATACTCCGTGTGTGGAATGACCGGGTGAACGTATTCGACGACTCGATTCTCGAGCTGCTACGAGGTCCCTTATTTTCGTCCGTTACGTGGTAGTACGAAGCACGTTACCTTTGATGAGCACTGACGCAGTTGTCGCAGATGTACTCGGCGCAGTCCACGCAGTAGCTGGTGGCGGGCTCGGTGTCGTCGCAGCTGTTGCACTGCTGGTCGTTGTGCGCTGCGCCTGCAACCCTCAACAAGTTCAAGTTGGTATACACGTACATGATAACGTCAATATATTGTCCACGCAAATGAACACAGAATCTAACATGAAATCAATAACAATAGGAGTGTGGGCACACTAGCGGCGCGTCGGAACGCGCGCGCCGGCGGAGTGCGCCCGCGCACGCCTTGTCATCGCGGGCTATAAAGCACCTGTCGCTCGGCCGCGGGCGGCAGTTGGTGACCCCGGCGAAGACTTGTGGGAGACGGGTGAGATGCTAGGATACTTATTAAAATAAGCTAGAACTTAATAACTGGATTTTATTACAGGTAAATTTTCAGATTAATTCGCGTGTACTTCGCCGGCGAGTTCGGTTAGCACTGCCGCCCGCGGCCAAACGACGGGTGCATTATAGCCCGCGATGACAAGGCGTGCGCGGGCGCGTTCCGCCGGCGCGCGCGTTCGACGCATCGCTAGTGTGCCCACAGGAGTAATAACAATCGAGAATGGAGTACCATTTGTACCGGTCTGTTCGAGCGACACCTTTTCGAGCACGAACCGTTGGTCTATCATGTTTGAAGGCTGACACTGCAGTCGGCACGCCGGACATGTTATAGTCACTCTTCCTGCTCCTACAAATTGAGAGAGCCTTGAAATAGTCTCAAAAATGTGATGTCATAATATTAGGTATAAGTGTTTCTATTCCACCTAAAAAGTCCCTGCTGCCAGCTAGCTTTTCCTCGATTTTCGCCTTGACACAGGGCTCGCAGGCCGAGTGCAGGCACTCCATGAGCTTGGGCGTGCCGTCGGCGTTCGCCAGGGGCTGCTGACATAGCACGCAGCGCAATGCGGAGAAGGGCGCACGCGAGGCGGGTGAGGCCAGAGAG
>DWTO01006025.1:0-10311 GCA_018244755.1 Jemadia pseudognetus
GGCAGAGGAATGCAGAACACTCCCACGTGTCACCGGTTACGTTTACGTCCCATTATGGAATAGGTGGTGAGCCCATCCCCATGCATCGGACACATATCCAGACTCCGAACCCCTACTAGAAAATCCAAATTAGAAAATTTATGTTCTATTTCCTGAAAAATAAATAAGTAGTTACTGTCCGGTTTTCAGTATACTACTTCACCTCTGTAACGAGGCTGGCTCGCTCGCGGCACGACATCGCATCTCATTAAAGCATTTGCAGCCATTACGGCACTAATTACCGCCCATTCAGGCATTACATCCGCAGAACTCATGCGTGAACATGCTCTTCACACACGCACGCCACTTTCGGTGATTTATGACTCCCGTCAGCCAATACCTGACCTATAGATCAAATAGGTAAGAACGTACAAATATAGGAACAGTACATAATAAAATTTGCGTATAATTATCTGACAGGAAAAGATCAAAGCGACAACCGAACTAAACGCATCGAAGGTCTTGTAAGTGTGGCGAACGACTGAGAACAAAACGCCAATAGAAATGTCGATTGCACATTCAGTCACGGCGTTTCGCTCTTAAAACGTTTTTTGTTCAGTTGAGGTCCGACCAAGGTCTGGCCGAGTATTGTGATGTCAAGGCGATCTTTCCTATTATGCAATGTGTTTTTTTCTATTCGGATCTCTAAAGGAAACTCGGAATTAAACGCTCTGTGGGTTGTTCGAGATATACCACTTTCTGATACACGAAATAGAGTATACTTGTATCGGGGAAATAAAAGGTATAAGGCATTCTAATTTAATACTCGTATGTATAACAAAACATTAAACAATAGATCTTGATAAGTGTGGCATATTTTACATGATTTCTTCTCTTTCTTTTGTCTACTCCTCCATCTTCTCTCTGCCATCACCTCTCGGTTCAAATGACAAAAGTTGTACGCTCAAATAGCTATCTATTGATATATTGACACTATTCTCCAAATCCATCTAAACAAGAACCCCAAATCAAATCAACAAAGACGGTAATTCGATAGAGCCACGCTTGGCAATCAGTGGAACGATAAGGTTTCCAACAGCCCTTGTTTTGGGGTCGATTTTGCTTTTACGGAAGGTATTGGATTTCTTTGTACCGTCAAACATTTTGGATGCCTGATAGCCTGTTACCAGTTCGGTACATTGTTATAATTTTCTGATGCAGGAACATTTGTTTAAAAAATTCGTCATTAGTCCTAATACTAGTATTGGTACAATCGCCAAAGAGCTGCTGCTAAAGTTGTTTAAGCTGCACTAAAAGTTGCTTTTAACAGACGAATATATACTAAAAATACATTACTGATATAAACATAATATCTATATGTTCGGTGGCTTTAAATATCAACCATTCAATGTATGTATACGTCTATAATCAAATGACTTAGGAATTACAACTATACTAATAATATACATGCACCATAATTACTGATAAAAAAGTCGAAACTTCTAGAAATAATTATAACATTAACATCACAAAGATGGTCACCTCTATAGAACAGAAATTATACTTCAAAAGATGTTTTTTCTACATCCGCGTGGGAGATAAATCAATTGTTACACAATTTCATTCTTTCTTTTTTTCTTTCATACAATAACAAAACTCCCTAAGGTACAAATAGCGCTATTCACACACGTACATAAATCGAACGGTCATTCTGTTTGATCGTCGCATGACGTGAATGCCCACCAAAATGGAGCACCGCTGGCCGCATCTGTCCCGTGTTTAGAGCGAAGTAGAAAAACTTAGGACAAAAAAACAAGACGATCACGAGTCGTTTGAGCTATAAGTGTTCCGTATACGACATAGATGTAGTGTTTTTAAAATTGCGTGGCATTCTATTGTAGTAACTTGGTTTTCATTTTTATTTAATCTTCGCGCCATATATTATACTTACCGTACATCCAAATCCATAAAAAAACATTTACGCTAGAGTGCACATTCAATGCTGATTGATGAATCTACTTAAGAGTCAGCATTCAATTTCCCTAAATGTTTAAACAGTTTATTTTGATGCATTTGATGATTTTGTCTGCAATAACCTTATTATATACTAGTAATTAGTACATAAACGAATTCCATGTTGGTGCTGTTTCTCGAATTTTCCTACGAATCACTAACGATACATAACTTTTCTCTACATTTAAAACGGAACGATACACAAGGTAGGCGTAATGGCTACTTGTAATGTAATTTATGTGTGCAGCGGGGGATTACTGATTGAGAACTCAAACGTAACATATTTAAACAAAACGTGCATGTATTTCGACGTAAATGTTCGACTGGCCTGGTCATAAATCGGTTTGCAATAGTTTTCAGTCTGTTGTAGAATCGATTTTTAACGAGAACATATGTTTTTGTGTGGCGGGCAGCAGATTGCATCCTGTACTTTCACGGAAAAATATCAGTTTGGTAATAGTTAGATATTAAAAGCAGTCCCCTACTGGAAATACTCTAATATTCTCCTATGAAACATATTAACATGGAAAATGTATGATCATTTGCAATAAGCCGCCGCATCAGAGTCAAGAGTCCTTGAGCGTAATGAGTTGGAAGAACCCATATAAAGAATTGCGAGCGATGATCGCACACAAACGAGTCTGTCCTATATGACGTATATCCGACAAAATGGAAGCCTTTTCATAGGCTTAGGCTTAGCCGCAAAGCTGGAAGCTTTCCATATATTACTGTAATCGGTGGTTGGATGAGAAAAACCGCAAACATAGCCCGCGTCGGCTGGAGCCTTGTGACCCCGTCCCGAAAAGGGTATAATGAGGCCATTTCGCCGCTCGAACGCCACATCCGGCTTGGAGGGTGTCGCTGGAAATGGATCTATGAATTTCACCGATGTCATTATGGGGTTTTGGTTAACGAAATACGCAATTTATAGTATACAGGTCAACACATTCCACTTTGATTCCCATGTGAAATCAGCGATTGGCAGTGCGATAACGATTCTTATCTTAGACTGTGACAGCGTAGCGCGGAGAAAGTGCATTAAATCGTGATAGATCATATTGGTGGTCACTTTTGGTCTGATTGAGGTTCTAGTCCGCACGAGTATATTATTATTGTCCGAAAAAGATGCTGTGTGAAATGGAGTGTTGATGTGGAAATGAGATATAAAGCTAATTATTTACATTTAAAAGTAACGACATCTAATCTCTTATACATTATACTTTGAAAATATGCCCTTGTTAAGTTATATCACGGGCGCGACGTGACGCTAAGGCAACGGCGCGCGCTGCAATTGTCACATGTGGCAACACAACTTGTGACGTGAAGTGTCACATTTTCGTAACAGCGTTTATCTTGATCAAATCCTACCCGTACCGTACTTGGTCGGCGACAGCGGATTAGCTGACGTCACAAGCGCTAGTGAACCTTGCGGGCAGCTTTAAATACCTTACCATCACACGGAGTAACATTTTGATACTTCATCCAAACTCACTTCGCTTCGTACAACCAGAGGTCGATGAATTTAAAGCTAAATCCTCGTAGTGGGCGTCTGAAGTTCAAATAGCTAGACCTTCAATAGTTTTTTGAATACACATAGACATATTTTACATATGAGAAATGTAATGCAGGTGCCGAGGGATACCAAAATTCATCTGGCCTGAACACATCTAGATAAATCTCAAAAACTGGCCTACGTGTATGAAAAGAGCGACGTATTTACGGAAGCACAATAAGTCTATAAAGATACGTATATTGGCACTTGATGTTTTCTGTCCACCTCATACGAGAACAGGCGTGACGATGTGAGCATGTTACAATAATTATAATGATAAATAAAGGGTACTAAAATTCCTTGAATGAATACAGGGTAAAAATAAAGATTTTTGATGATATTACAAAAGACAGATCATAGACTTAGCGAACGTGAGTAGAAGCCAACCAACACACAGAAATCAATACACTTCGGTAAACCACAATAATATATTTGTATAATATGATATTTTGCATAACAGAATATACATATGTTGTGCTAACGAGGTCGGAATAGAAAGGCTATATTGAAAAGAACAATACTCAGTTGTCTTGTCTTGCGTTTGTCGCTGCAATAATGACTATACATTTGTAATATTGTACTGGCCATTTAATACGTAACATCACGCCTTTAATCTTCGAAGAGGTAGGCAGGGGGTGTAGTATACTCCCATGTTTCTCCTGTTAAGTTTACATCCCACAGTGGTATAGTGGTGTGCCTATTGCAATGCAGCGAGCGCCATGCCATGCACCATTAAAAATTTAAACAAGAAAATCTAAGTTAGAAAAATTCATTAGTATCGTCCCGCTATTTTAAACGCTATTAATATATATGCGTGTTTGATTAAAAAAAACATCATTAGTCACTACTTTTGCATATCTGTTAACTATATCCTTGAACACGTCTAGGTTAATATAAAAAAATGAGATATAATAAATTTTATTTTTAAACTATTATATTTTTGTTTAAATTATTCCTAATATTACTTTTAATATCAGTAACAGAGAGCTGAAATTTAATTAAACGATTTGACGAAATTATCGAAAATTACACATTTTTAGTTTTGATCTTCTACTTCTTTAATCGTCTACTTTTTAACCCTCCGCGATCTTGAACGTCCATTTTCCATTTCTTCATCGAGATATTTGATAAGAGAACGATGACGTGCGGTTTAGTCAATTACATTCTCCAATTAACCTTATCTAGTACATCCGAACGTTTACGACATCACTGTTATCGCAATTACAAACTACATACATACTTTTATAGTAAAGTATTACAATACAATAAATTACAGAGCGTACATACGTAAATTACAGGCGTAGGCAGAGAGTACTGAGTGTTAAATTGCTCTATCCTTACAGACCTGTCGCGCCTCCTCCACATCCATCACTCACTTCATACAAGAAATTCGTGTTAGAAAAATTGTAATTAATTATAATAATGAACATATTGACTGCTATACACAGTTTTACGACTACACAGAACAAATACTAATGTTCGTCGTTCAAATATTTGTCCTACAACAGGGTTAGAATACACAACCAGCCACTTAGTGCCTTAACCAACCACTGATCCAAAAGACCAGTCGATGAAATACATGAGATTTTTCCTTAAGCATTATATCATAAAAGCGCGCCGCTACAATACCTGAGAGGGAGAATCATTTACTAGAGTACTATCGAGCATCTTTGTATCAAGCAGTATTGCTATTAAATTGTACTTAAATGCGACAAAGAACAATGAGCTTTATTACATAAATTACAGAGATCAATTTCGAATAACCTGCGTGTCACTTGCGTAATGCAAAAACTAGCTAGAAGGCTTAGCTATCGCGCGACGTATGAAATTACCTACGCACTTGTCTGTCGTACGCTTGTCGTACGGGAGAGACGCTAATCACGCTAAGCCGACTAGCGACGCGCGCGAGGCTGTTTTTAATTGGGATTTACATTATGTTTGTTTAAAACATAATAATATTGTATACAGAGGTATGTACGAGCGCTGTCTAAAATATTTCTCTAGTAATCAAATAAACTATGATAATATTATAATTATGCTGTATAAAAAAAACGTTAACATTTCGTAAAATTCATAATAGAATCTATTTTTTTAACCCCAAATGAATCGAGCATGACGGTATAATAATAATAACATTGTTTAAACCGAACATTTACTACGAAATATTGATAAACTTTATACGGTATTTCATGAAACCAAAAAAAAACCTTTGTAACTCTAATTATGTTACACTTACATACATGTATGTATGTGGCTTTAATTATATTCTTCACTAAAGACCCTAACTATTATTATAAAGAATTCGTTACCGCATAAATGTGATGTAATTAATGTTAAGTTATGCGATACATTTGCTTGGCTAAAGTTTCCAAGAGCCACACGAGTTATGTGGGGTCTAGAACGCCTCTAGGGTAGTTTACATTCCGTTCGTAAAGTTAAAGTTCACGTCATATACGATATTAGTCCATTCGCCTGCAGCTTTGAGCGCGTTTGTATATGTGGACTTCTGTTTTAACAAAGTAAAGAATTAGTTATTGCCTTGATGGACGAGTGGCTGCAAGCGGGATTGCTAATAGGGAGAACCTGGGTTCGATACCCGGGTCGGAGGTACCATTGCATTTTCTAACTTATACTTTGAAGTAAAAATTTCAAAATCCAGACACCGAATCACTACTAGAAATTACAAGTTACAAAACCAGGACCGCACCAGTCGCCCATGCTACCCGGCCAGTGAGACCGTCAGTCCAATATCATTTCAGTTTAATTCAGCATCAATTTGAATTCCAATATTATTGGATAGAGTCTTCAATACATTCACCACAAGATAAAACAATAAACGAATATAACTAACCAT
Source organism: Jemadia pseudognetus (assembly GCA_018244755.1). NCBI lineage: Eukaryota > Metazoa > Arthropoda > Insecta > Lepidoptera > Hesperiidae > Jemadia > Jemadia pseudognetus. Next base: position 6,399 of record DWTO01006025.1, read on the forward strand.
AACGTTGAAACGACAATTATTTAAACCCTACATTCTCTTTTCAAAACGAAGACAAATTTCGTAATTTAAAAAAAAACAACTAAAATACCTCTAAGCAAGCGCTCCCGCGACTGAAAAGCTTGTCTGTCAACGTTTTTAATTAAATCGCGCATCACGAGTGAAACTCCGCGGTTCTTTTTAAAAAGATCTCCGCATTTCAAGAGATCCGTTCTGAGAGGTCCATTCAAAAGGGGTTGAATAAAAAGCTGTCATGTTTTGCACAGCGCTTACCGGAGCGTGAAATTGGAGCCAACTGTCGTTGGGGTCGCTAATGCACCTGTCTCGCAGATAGCCTTAGGCGATCCACGAGACACTCCTGAAATATTATGTACCCCAACATGCTAAAGTATTCGCATTGTACATTATACATCTCTTTATACATTTATAACTGTTTATTTGTTTCAGATTTAAGTTTCTGGTCACTTTCTTGTTAAAAAGCGTAGTTAAATTTTTGTAAAAATAACCGGACTGATATTATTGCTATCGCTCAGTAGTCATTTGTACATGGACGTATTTAATACATATTTAAAAACAGATTTAACAAACACATTTAAAAACAGTACCATTAGTAAACAGAGAGATAAAAATTTGGGATACCTTATTTGAGATTAACTGTCCGCACTGATAGCAATGTACCTAAGCCTGATTTTTGATAGAACTTCGGTAATATTTGGTTGGAATAAACATTTATTTGGATCGATGTGACCACTTTATCGCCTAAGTAGAATCTAAAGGAAAATTTAACAATTCAAAATGCACAACAATTCAAACACGTCCGCCCGATCTGGAACTAGGTGGACTCTGCTCTACGGGAACTCTCGTGTTCATCACACAATATATTTCGTGCGTGGGTATAGAAGCGAAAAGTTTAGATCACAACAACTGGACTAACAGGTGAATCAAAATTATCTCTCTAACGTATAAAACAGAGTGAAATTAAGAGATAAACCAAGAACGAACAAACAATGAAAATGATATGCGCTGAGTGAAAACAATTGGAACAAAGAAGGACGGAAATTTGTAAGATAAGCAGAAACGAGCCGGTATTTCACTTAAATAATACTAAAACTACGCTGTACGTGGAATATCTGTATATTGTATTAATGGTTCAAGCATTAAGTTCAACAGTAGATTTGCTCTTTACTCGCTTACCGTCGCCGACGAGACAGCAGCCTTAATCTCGTTTCCTACGACAAAATGGTTTGTAACCGTGCGAAAAAAATTGTGGTTGAAGAAAAAAAATTACGCCGTTTTTGATTTGATGAGCTCATGCAAACAGCTCCACAGAGAATTTTGCACGCAAAAGATTTTTCACGAGTGGTTAATTTAGGCGTGTCGTTTTTCAATTGAAATTTTACTTACGAACAAATTCTCATGTTTTTTTCCGACTCTTTTATCGTTCCACTGTTGGAACATGGGTCTCCTCTCAGAATGAGAGGCTAAGGCCGTAGTGTCATGTATTATACGAGATTTTGTTATTCTTTGCAGTATTAGGTATAGGTACTTACAACATTTATTCATGCTATACAAATAATATTGATTATATACATGTATTACAATGCTATCTTATTGGTATCTAATGATATTCGACATCTGAATTTAACCGAAAGAACTTTACAATTCCGCCTTTGTAGGAAACGGCAAAGACACGTAAACAGATAGTGACAAGAACACAGTGATGCATCAATATATTTTCCCAGTGGAAATCCTCCTAGAGGGATTGAGTTTGAAAGTTAAATGAAAAGTTACGTCAGTACATTCTCTTGTAATTAGACATATTTTAACAGGTCTAGTTCTTTATTCTAGCAAATACATCATATATGGTCATCATCTTTTCCTGTTATAATGGATTAAAAAATATTAGTTGTAACTATTGTACGTGTATGATTTTAATTCTTAATTTTTTACTAGTACACATTCGATTTGCTTCACTGAATTAGCGTCAGTTTCAGTGTTTTCTGCACTTACTGATTGTGGATGAACAAAATAGAGATAGAGACAAATGCACTATTTGATTTTTAAAAATTGAATCATTTACAAGAAGAAACCTTGCACTTAAAAAAACCATAATATTAATAGATGTCAATAAAAAGCGCTAAGCAAAAACTAATTTATTCGCCGAAAATGTCACAACTGGCATTAAAATTAAAGTGTACTCACTCATTCACTGAGCGATCCATGAGCGTAATTTAATTAAAGAAAGCATACTTGTACATCACTAGTTCATGAAACATTGTTCTAGAACATCTGCTCTGATTTACCTGCAGCACATCTGCCGCGCCTTTGTGTGAACCCTTGGCGGAATGATCGAGCCATCTTTGTGTGGGCAACCCTAATCTTCGTTAGAGATGTACCCGAAAATAGGATTTCATGTCGATACTACAAGAATTGGATCGATATATTTATTTTATGACAGCTACGCCAATATCTACATAGTATTTTATAACGGATCTATTTTTGATGATGATGGATTGGCTGAATTTGTAATAGTATCCCCAGAGAAAGAGATTCCCGAGAGAGGAGAGCATTGCAAAACATTATCGAGAACTCTATTTAATGTCCGTAATACATATTCATAAATAGCTTTGATAATTTTAAAGCCTGACCAAGGAAACGCTCTATCAAGTAATCAAAAGATCCGTATTCCAGTTCATATGGACTTATTTGAAAACTTTTTGCCTAAGAGCTAGGTTAGTCGAATTGTTATTGTTCTCTATAACCATACGATCATTATCAAGTGGGACGTATTTTTCCCGATAGCTACTCCTGTAAAATGGAACAATAATATCACAACACGATACAATTTCATCATCAGAGCCGTCGCCCTACAATATTTATCGAACGAGATCATCGACACAGATTATTTGTACTAAACTCGTGAACAATACAACGTAATCTTACTCACGACTATATACGTTTTATCCTATATCTTAAGATATCGATTCGTCAATAAAAATATCTAGTACGATGTACTAGAATATCTTATCTCGGTGGGAGATACAGATGTTGATCCGTATTTTTTATGTGTAATCGATCATGATTCATGAGTCTCAGTCACGACAGTTCCCTTGGGAGTAAACAGAGAGGAAACTCAATAATGATAAGCAGTACCAAAATCTATAATTATATAAGTGTGGCTGTTTAATGTATAAGTTATTTACTTTTCATTACTTGTAATGTCGTCAAAATGTATCTAAGTAAAAAAAAGTAAGTATTTTTATTTTCGAAATAAAAACTGCGTACCTACGCTAATCAAAATTATCATTATCATCAAAATTATCCTACGCTGTGTCAAATGCTAAAATGAACATAAATTGTGCTTCCAAGATATATAAAACGTTTTTGAAAACATGGTCCCGTCCCTAGTAACTGATTTCGTTTCTCGCGCCGCGCCGCCTCTTTCGCAATAAGAATCATAATTATACGTTTCCCGATACGTGAATTTTTCGGTCTACGGCATCATTATTAAGTCATTTATCGTCGGTTGTTATGGGAACGCCCATAGTTTTTCCCTTTAAACCCATTAAATTTTACCTTTCGCACGCTTTAATGATATGTTTTGATGTTTTATTTATAATTTAAGTGCGTATAATTAAGTTTTTTAGGTTATTGGGGACAACTATACCCAACATATGCATCCCTTTTCTAAGGCAATTCATTAATTATGCACTTAATGGGTCGGAAGAGGTAATTGAATTAATCTTTTTAATGTTAATATCGTAAGTGGGTAGTAATTAAAAATGTTGTTGCATTTGTGTATTTTTTAAATTCCGTCAATAAAACTGTTACTTATTGATAGAATAAAAAAAAAGTAACTTCACGCCTGTAATCCCCGAAGAGGTAGGCAGAGGAATGCAGAACCACTCCCACGTTT
>DWTO01006026.1:0-10310 GCA_018244755.1 Jemadia pseudognetus
GCACCGAGTGCCAAATAGCTCTATCCTTACAGACCTGCCGCGCCTCCTCCACATTCATCATTCTCTTCATACATGATGTTTTTGTTATTATTATTATTATTATTATTCATTCTTCATTCTTTCATCAGAGGATCTAATACAGTTATAGTAACAATAAGCAATTTCATTAGCCATTAACTAGAACAGCGGATTGCATGCCTTAAAAAATTAAATTTTCAAATGCTATCGTCGAAGAGTGCACTAGTACTCATGACCTACTTCTATGTAGTCACATCGATATTTTGTTTAACGATAGCCACTTGTGTTACTGCAAGCGAAATGCGATGTACGTACCAGGAGTTAAATACACTGTAAAAAAAATAATGAATGTCGAGACTTTATACAACGATTTCTATTTATTACGTTTATGGACATTCAGTTAGGACAAAACATTTTACGTATTTGTGGAAGGGCTTTAAAGTTTATTTGAAAAGTACCTAGTTATTACGTATTAAAGTATCTTCTTATATGCCCGCTGGTTGAAATTTTGTTTCTTGTTAAATTTAAATTACGACGACATATTATATATTTTTGTTGTTATATTGTCGGTGTCCCCGTGCCGGGATACAGGTGTCGTAAGAGGCGACTAAACCCAGCGCCGGTAGATCGCGGTATGGCGCGGATTGCCTAGGCACAGTTAAATGTCCTGGCCACCTATTAGCAGCAGCGTAGGTAATGCGAGTAGTTGTACTCTGCAATCCCCAACCCGCATGCCCAGCGTGGGGATTATGGGCATAACACCTTAGGGGAGACCTCTGTCCACCAGAGGACTGCAGTAGAATGGTGATGATATTATATCATCATCTTCACATGGTTCATATGCGCAGCTTCTAGAACCATCTACGCGTATGTCTTATATGTCCCTTATTGTCTTGATTTTATGTATTTTATTGTATATAAAATTAAAGTAATAGTTCGTTTAATGCTTTAGGAGTAAGAAATACAAGTATAATACGAGTTCCTAGAAATTAAGCGAACTTGGGTTTGTGATCGTAAAATAGAATTAGGAAACGCTTCTGTGGTAGGTGTAAAGGTTCCCTCTAGAAAGATTGTATAAAGAAAACAAGTTTTGGATAAAATGTAACTGATCATTTTGAATTCGCATTTCGAATTCTTTCTTCTCTTCTACTAAATTATGTGACGTCGGATGATATTATTCGACTGAGCAAATAGCCAAACGCTTAAGATTTAAAATATTTTTTTATAATGCCTTTAATCGCTCGTAATAGAAGTCAATTCAAGAAATAATTTGTTAAGGAAACTAAGGTTATTTAATCCCAAATATCTATAAGATGGTACTGTAATCTCGTGGACACATTGTTAGTCAGCGTCAAGTGTAACGGAAACTAACAGAAAGATATCAAATATGTTCGAATTTAAACGAAGTTACCAAACCTATAAAATACTCTTTTACTATTCACCAAAATGTTTTCCACGCACTTCAAAAGAAAGTTAAAGAATATTTCATTTTTCTATGACATGAAGAGTTGCAGTTTGTGAAAAATATGTTTTTCATGAGTAAAAACGACAGGAGGAATTTAAATGATCCAGCGGTGATATAAATGTAAGTTGTTATGTATTCAAATAGCTGTCTGTCTGTGTATTCTTTCTTATGTGTGTGTAATGTTTACAAATGTCTCTCATTAACAAGTATCTTGACAACATAGAAAATAGACTTTGAAAAGTTGCCTTAACAGTTTTCTATGGAAACTATGACGTGTTAAGAGATATCTTGGTCGTTTATCACGTTCTGTAATATTTGAAGCTTAGCAACAAAAATCTTTTCTGTGAGCGGCTATATTTTTAAGTTCACCTCACTGGCTTTGTCAAATAGACAATTCCAATAGCAAGCTACATAAAATGCGATGTATTTCAGAGCGAAATGACAAAAATTACACCAGCCTTTGTTGCCGCACTCTCGTCGCTACTTGTCATTCTTTGACAATAGGACAAGTGCACAAACGGTAATGGCGGTGGGGAAAGAGAAAGTCATTTCCAAGCAGTGCTGATCGTGAAGGTCAGAACTATTAACTTTCATGAGAATTTCATGACCGCAGGAAGCAGACCAATCATTTATGTACATACAGATATATCGATTCAGTTTAAGCTAAGGCTGTTTATGTCGAAGATTGAAAATAATTGCTATATAACACACTTGTTAAATAACCGTTTTATTTTGTTTAACAATTAAACAAAAACAAAGGCATTAAATGTTTTTGATTAACTCTTTGGTGTGTTCTCTGTTAAGGAAATTAAACACTGTGCGCTAAGATCAAGTAGCAATCTGTTGGTATCCCCTAAAACTTTGACAAAGGCTTCCCTTACTAAATATAAATTTTTGTTGAGGAAATTAATGAAGGAGAAAATATATTCACCTTTATTAGGTATTAAAGAAATTGTCCTTCATCTGAATAATTCTTGCTATAAATGAGATTAAATATTAATGGGCGAAACAAAAAAATTGTAGGGCAGACATAATGGTGGCTTTGAATTGAGTAAATGTCGTTCTTCCGCAAAAATATGTGAATGAAACCTTCATTCTGTAATTTATCCTCACTCTTCAAACTGGCTTTATGTGGAGAAATAAAAATAAAATGTTTTAGGGAATAAAATTATATAGCTCCCCCTTTCTCGCTTCCCCTACAAGCAGTCAACTGCAAATACTCGTATAAATACAAGAACATCAGCAAATATTTGTTAATATGTAATGTCATTTTAATGGTGGAAAAACACCGTGCCAATACTTTGGTTGCAAAAGCAATATTAATTTAAACGGGTTCGCCGCAAGGCCGCTATGTTTTCGTCTGAAAGACGTAATTATTGTCATTTGGACAATAATGTCATTTTAATGATGATAGAACGTTCGAGAAAAAGAACAATGTTTTGACATTAAATGTAGGTAAAAGTATGCCTCTATTTATACTTCTACCTTAATATTGTTTTGTTTCGCATTGAAAACTAAGATACGAGGCATTTTCATTTAGTCCCCATGATATACACGACAGAACGGTCCTATGTCGGGCTCAGTAAGGTCTCCCGGATGCCGGTATACAAAATATGCCATTAAAGTCTTTATGTAATCAAGGTAGTTGGGTGGCCACCCGGGACCTCCATTCGTCAATAAGATAATTTAGCACATTCACTTGAATATAACATAAACCAATACATTCATTATAGCCGATATATTGTGACTTTTAACATCGCCCTTCATTCCTTTCCGAGTAGTTGCGTCTACAGAAAAAAACTTTGATCTTATTTTTACGCTCGAATCAATCTCCTAATGACGTTGATTCAGTGAGATTTGTGACTTCGAGAAAAAAATTAGGTGAACATACATATGTAGTAACATCGAGCATTTTGAATAACAAATTACCGAAGTTAAACATATTAGGTCGTATGTTTTTCTAGAGACAAGTACCATCGGAATGAGAGCTACTCGTACGTTCTACAGAACTAGTGCTCACGTTAGTGTTCAGGTTGAGGAAAGTAGACAGGGCGGTTACAAGGAGGGTATTATTTTCCTTGTACAGAACAATTATGAACTTTACAATCTTTTCTGTATGTTCTTAAGGTGTAAACTGGGGATACGTGTACAGACTCAATGCTCTGTACTGTTTTATTAAATGGTTTTTTGTTTCTTATCACTACCACGTTAAACAACATAAGGTAAGGATCTTGTTCGAATGTAAATTATTGCGGTATGTATATAATTGTAAATGAACTGACTACGTAAATCACTTGAAACATCATTATGTTCCAAGTGATTTCCGTGTGTGTCCGTGTCCAAATGTGGAATGCCACAATGTACTTATTGGAGAAGTTAAGGCATATCAGAAAAGATGAACACTTCAAAAATATTAAGGCCATATACATAATATGTACTTATAGCCACAACAATAGCATATGAATGAAGATACTTCGTCCATAACATAAACATGGAAAAGGTAGATATCTATAGAGCAGAATCCATAGAATATAAATTCCATAGAATAATAAGTCCATAGAACAGAAAATCCATAAAACAAAAAATCCAGACAGACAGAAAATATCTTGAAGAGAAAATTATAACATGCGGTACGCAAAATGACGACTTTATACAATGGCTAAGAAATAAAATAAACTTTAAATAGATCAAGAGATTTTCTATATTTCTTGTCTAGTACCAGTTTCGCCTCGCTACAATCCGTGACATTGAATGTTACATAAATCCGTAATGCCTTAAGTAAATCGTCAAATATGCACCGGAAATACATATAGACGAATTAATATGCAAGACAATCTCAAGCAATCAACATTATATTGTTTAATAAATAAAAATAAATAAATCATTAAATTCCTACAACATTACTTATTTTTATGCGATTATAACGTAAACGTTACACTTGATTGTAATAAAAATTATAATTAGCTTTCTTTTTAAGTCAACGTCAAGAATGATCAGTTCAATTAATTTAATGTGTTTAAACACTCACAAAAACCCACACACGCTCGCACACATACACATTCACACACACACACACTCATAACCGTACACAGTTAGATTTTTATAGAAACGGGATCAGAAAAAAACGTCGAATTGCGTCGTTGGCTCTGGTGATTGTTATAAATTGTTATAGCGTGAACTTTCCATTACATTACAAAGACAAGATCGCTTGTCTAACCATCCGTGTAATACGTTCTTTGTTAACGTGATTACGTTCAACGACGTACATGTTGGTATAAGCAGAAACGGTTGTGCAATATTAAGTATGAGTAAATTGATGTATATTTGGATTGATTATTTTCGTAGAGTTCATTATTAGGCAGTGATAAATTTAGAAAAAGCTCGTTTGTCGTGATGGTTGGCAAGCGTATCTGCCGATTGGGAGGTCCTGGGTTCAAATCCCGAGTCGGGCACTACTAAATTTAGATTTTCTAGTAGTGGCTCGGAGTCTAGATACGTGCCCGGTATATGGCAATAGCCTCACCATCTATTCCATAGTGGGATGTAAACGTAACTGGTGAAACGTTGAAGTGTTCTACACTCCTCTATTACGTTATACGTAACGTAACGTAACGATGTTACGTTATATGTAAGACAGCACGTATACAGATATTATTATTATAAGATGATACTCGTGAAAGTAAAGCCCTTCGGCTAACATTTGACTTTAAGTGTTGATGGACATAATCTGCACAGCTACTGAGTGGTAGACCTTGCTGAAAGCTGTTGCGTGCGTCTTTGAAGAAGTTGATGAATGTAGAAGAGGCATTTCAGGTTTGTAAAGGTAGTATATTTGGCAGTCGATGCTCTCTGTCTACTCTTCAATTGACGTAGCGTATTGTAAAAAATTCTTTCCGTCTTACCTGAGTAATACTATTCCAATTGGCATGTGGTCGTGGTTTTTGAAATTATACCTGCACCAATTGTCGATGCAAAATACTGAACTTTAATTGAAAAAAACAATATTTTAAGAATGTGAGCTTTAACGAGTACCCTCTAGGACATAACCCACCCTTGATCAGCTGCAGTCCATCTGGCCCCGGGTCTTTTAAATCCACCTGCATCCAGCTGTTTTCTTCAGTTCGTGGTCAGGTGGTCAGACCATCTGGTACGGAACGATCTATGCTCCTTTTACAAAACCTTTTATTTTTCTTTTTTTTTTCTCAATACTCAGTCACCAAAGAAGAATCAAAGTACAGCAAACTACGAAGAGGAATCATGTAACGTCCCCAGGGATGTCAAAGTTTTCGGACACACGAACAGGAAACACCGCAGGCTCAACGATAAATAATTAATAGTGTGGCGGTTAATGGCCTCATTGGGCAGAGTGTTTGCGTAACTTTGAATTGTCTTTGCTGATCTCAATGACAATTTGTGCTATCTGTGTCTCTTATGTTCATCTTTGACCAACATTTAATGGATCATCGACATTCTTAGTTCAAAAATTCAAATACATTTTCATATTGCATAACGTATAGTACTAGTATTCATATATACATGTTATGAAGGAAATAGTTTTATTACAATTCGGGTTTTGACTTCGACGTATTTACCGTTAATTTCTGTACAAAACGACAACTTGTCGTGTTTAGATTTCGAAGGTGTGACAAAGTGAGACCCGAGATGATTCGAAAATATATTTAAAGAAGCGCAGCACGTACATAAATAATTCAAAGTGTTTAAGTCTAGTATAGCTGATTTAAGCGTTTATAGGTTTCGAAGAACAGTTATTTTCAAGTGCTTAGCTGAGTCGTTTGCTACTCCAATAACATCTAATAAAAAGGGGAATTATTACAATTTAATAATATAGGTGTATAAACAACCGTGTATAAAAAATAAACATAACATCACGCCTTTACTTCCGAAGACGTAGGCATCGTGTATTACATTAAACCATGAAAATTACTAAAACATACAGTGTTAAGAACTTATGCAGTATTCATTAATTATACAATATTAGTAACATTTTAATGCTCAACACGAATTATACAAAAATAGTTTTATGACACTTCACTGTGTATTTCGTGACAACAGTGAACCATTAAAGAGATCGCTGTGCCACGCAACAAATACCGTCCTTGTAAACAGCCAGATAGCGGCCCGCGTGTAAAATAACTGCCCGTGAATCTAACACGCAAAATCGCATGACTCCTTTTGCCGCAATTTGTGTTTTGTCACATTAACAGAAGCTGCCTTTCTTCTTCTATCTTATTCGCTTACCAACTGCTAAACGGTAAAACTGTTTATTTATTCGTGATATCATTTAATTGGATCGAGAATTTAATTGTGGCCTTGAACTGTTGCGTTCTGAGAAGAGACCCTCGTTTGATCATGGTCGTCATCCAATGATCAGCTGATCCAATGATCAGCTGAATGGTGAATTGAATCAAAATAAAATTTCTTGAAATAAATAATCCGTAACAGGTATCGATTACAGTAGAGAGTAGAGTAGAGTACAGATTGCAACGTTTGACAAGATACATATAAAAAATATTGCAAGCACTTAAAATTTATCTCGTTTCCCAAAGCTCAAGTTTGCAAAGTTTTATCACAAGGACGGAAATTGCTTTTGAGATTAACTGTTTAAATTTTATTGTATTTTAAAATTCTAAACATCGCGTAAGCAACCTCTGCATATTTTAATGAATATTTTATATTTCCACCACGATCGCTGATCACTCATGATCAGCTATTGACTCGACGAGGAAGACTATTTCATACCGAGAAAAGTATTCAGGCTTATGCGTATGTAGAAATGCGTATATATTTTTCTAAACATGATACTTATCATCTATGTTTAGAAAAAATATAAGTAAGGCCTTTTTATCATTGTTTTTTTGGATAAAACTTATCTCACAATAACAATGGTAAGGCTATAGGGTACTTATAATCTCTAATAAATCTCTCTAAACAATGATAAAAAAGTTTACTATGATGATAATTATAATCACTTTAATAGGGTAATTAAATCAGTTAGTAATGGGTTAACATATTTTGCTACATAGCATTGTATGCTACACGCTTCAGTGTCTTAAGCGGTTGGCGCATTCCTTACATATCTGTACTCATATGTATACGAGTATTACAGCCCTTGTTGAGATCCTATATAGACAGTTATTGTTGTAATTCACTTGCTTCGAATGCAATCGACAATGGCAATTCTCAATGGTGAAGGGCATCAATAGAAAGTACCTCGCGAACGGCATTATTTTCTAAAATTAGTCGTTCACCCACAATAAGCGTTCACCTTGGACAAGTTGGAACGGTGCGTGTTGCTCGATGGTTAATTAACAAAAAGAAATTCCTAAAAGAAGTGTTTCCTTGATAAAACACAATGAAAATAAATACAAAATTCTTATTTAGTAGTACGTAGGTATATAAACTGTAAGAATTGCCTGCACAATAGATAACAATATGTCAAGAAAATATGTTGTGCTTATTGGTTTTCTACCGGAGAAATAGAAAAGAGTTTTTGATTCTTTTTCTCTTTATGTCAGGAACTTGGATAGTAACATAAGAGCTGGGTGTACGAAACTATTATTATTATTTATACTACTATAGTTACTTATACTAATATAGTTGGTTATACTACTATAGTTACTTATGCTACTATAGTTACTTATACTACTATAGTTACTTATACTACTATAGTTACTTATACTACTATAGTTACTTATACTACTATGGTTACTTATATTACTATAGTTATAGTATAGTTTCACAGTTTTTACAAATTTTTTTAAGTATTCCTCTCGGCGGTGACATTTTGTACACTGTCTGAACCATAGAAAAAGACAATTAAACTGTAATAGATATTTCAGAATTCAGTTATCGCTGTACACTAATCATACAATTATGTAAATACATTTATGTACAATTATGTATATGTTGGATTTTTTAAGCAGAAAGAAAAGCGGAGTTCTATTTCGGGCGGTAAACGGGAAGTGTCATAAATTCTACGGTTTTCCTTAGCATTATCGTCAAAACCCTCATGAGGAAAGACCCAAGTTGGCGATCGATTTTTCTTCAGGTCTAACGCTAACGTTTTTATATTCTGTCACGATACGACTTCTAAATATTGCTCGCTTCTAAATATTTATGGAATCGCGTGGAATTCTAATTAAACCACTATCAACATACATATATGTACATATAGGTACGTCTTAGCATAAATCTTAGTAAGAGTCATAAAGTTTCGTAGTGGGGGATGGCTATTATTTAAATCTGTCGTAACACGAACATGCAATTTAAAAAAAGATATTAATGCTTACAAAAAAGTATTGCAAAAATTAACCCATTCCACCTTCAAAAATTATAAATTGCTTTAGAAACATTCTTATCGCGGGAGTGGCTCGTTTCAGTAATTTTATGTCGTTCATCGTTTTTCCTCGTTGTTCGAAAGTTCGAAGGCGTTCAAATGAATCATCATTTTTTAATAACTATTTTTAGCTCTTTCGATTAGCTCTTTCGAAACGCTGTACAGATAATGTAATAATAAATGTAATTAATTATTCTAAAATAAATTGGGATTATTTGACACTCTACAGGGAGTTATATTTACAAAGAAGGTACTCTGTTATTATGATGAGACTGTAATTTCTGTATGAAGTGTGTCAATGCGAGGAAATAGCAGATATTTTTAATCTGTGCACGACTTAGTCAAGATGACGCCTCCCCTGACACCGAAAACAAGCATTATTACATACGGCACTTTCTTTAAAAGGAGAGTTAAACACACAGTTTTAAGACAAGATATACTTCCTGTATTTTAATACATATGATAACTAAATGCATACAGAATCGCTCCGCGCGGTCTGTTATAAAACTAGTGACGGTTACCAGCAATCTAGATTCTCGTTAGAGCTGCGTAGAGACGCAGCTGATACAAGTGGCTCAAAGGAGCACTACTAAATTTAGCGACCTCGGTATTTTATATGTAAAAATTAGAATTCTGATATTCATCTCTATTTCGTTTTGAATTAGCCGTGCATCCTGTCAATGACTACTTTTATTTCTACATATTTTACGAGGGCGTAAGAGATAGAGTATGTGTGATGAGGTTCTGTCAATTTATATGCTCCACATTATGCCGTATTAGTTAAATACTCATGTAGCTAAATTTCTTTGTCAATAAAATGGGTATGACCAACAGAAGTATTTTGTATGAATTAATGAAGTTTCATAAAATAATAGTATAATTAAGCGGGTTTTAATAAGGCCGAGGTATCGCAGAATAAATAGTCTATATACAGTAAAGAAAGAACAGAACGGCAAATGTAATATTGCTATGTTTTGTAGACTACGCAGAAGCATTTCACTGTGTAAGTTGGATAATGATGATGATGATGATCATTCTAAAACGAAAAAAGCCCACCCGTGTTATCATTACAGATTTTCAGTGCAAGTACATCCTCAGGAAATCAAAGAATCAAGAAATAATGAAATCATCAATCAGATCACAAAATAAGAATCAGAAATCACAAATCAAGAAATCAAGGAAATCAGGAAATCAAAGAAAAAGAAGTAGATATGTATACCAAAGAGTAATGGAAGCAGATAAATGTTTGTATCATTATCATAAATATAAAATGAAGATAACGAAAGATAATTTTTCCCATAATTTTCTTAGGAAAGTAAATGTTAATTTAACATTATAATAGTTGTGACCGACTTAAGCTTAGAACGCTTATATTAGGTACACCGAAATTGAAATATGTACGTAACTTCACGCCTGTAATCCCCGAAGAGGTAGGCAGAGGAATGCAGAACACTCCCACGTGTCACCGGT
>DWTO01006027.1:0-10310 GCA_018244755.1 Jemadia pseudognetus
GGCAGTCGAATAGCTACCTTTAATTTCTTAAAAATTATTATCAAGTATGGTATATGTTCAAAGAACTTGTATTTTATAACTCATAAAATCGCTGAAAGATTTTTCTTTAGTCGCGGCTACACCGATTCATTGATAGCTGTTTTAATCCAAAAAGGACAATACTTACAAGCGATTTGTGGAATTTCACTGAAACTCATGAATGTTTGAGTAAATTGAAAAAATGTTTTTATTACTGTGACCTATTTTACTCATTTATTTATCATTGTAAATATGTATATCTTTTAGCGACGATTGAGGTTCGACTTAGCACTGTATTAGTTAACCAAATTCCCATCGTGATTATAATCATTATCAGCTTCTTTTCCGTCCAATGCTAGACATAGGTCTCACCACAAGCAGGCCACTGAGCTCGATCTTCGTCTCTACGCGTCAAACTTCTGCCAACCACTTCGCTTAACCGAATAGATGATTTTAAATAGACTAGTACGTCAAAAGCCACATGAGCACGTAGAAGAATTGATTAAATATTTAATTCTTTGTACACTTGAGTTTAGAAATCGGCTCTTTCATCTAATAAGTATTTATTATGTGTCCTCTTTCTAAGCTCGCATTCAACGATTACCCATTACGCTTTAGGAGCGGGCGTTAGTTCTGTTACGAGTACCTTAACGGCGATTGGATAGTACGTTAGGTTTTTGTGTCCGTATACTGCGTAATGCCTGCAATTTGGTGGGAATAGCGCATTAAATAAAGGCCTCGCTCGGGGTCAACTATTCATTTGTATGGACATATTAGCGCGCTTCATTGATTCTTTGCGGTGAAATTCCGCCGGACATTGGCTCGGGAGTTATGTGTAGATATTTTACGACTATGTATTTTTCAATATGTTACTTGTGTACGGTATGTGTGAATGCGTTTGGTACGTGTTTGTAAAATCGGTGCTATTTTTCTTTTAATTCAATGTTGTTTTGGGAAGAGTTTTATATGATGTTCCAAGAGTTACAATTGTTCAAGATGGTATAAGGTGACAAGATACGGAATAAATATAGGAGGAAAAAAACGATCCGGGATATATTTAAGATGGTCCGCATCATCTGGCCGTCTGACACCGAACCCTCCAATTATCACCGATCGACGATGTCCGATCTCGACCTGTCACAGATCAAATTCCAACCAGTTCATGTCTCCACCCACAAGATTTACTTTTATTTTCACCCTGACGAATTTGACAGATTCACCCCGAGAACCCGGCGCGTCAAAAGATTTTATTGACCGGTTATTATTTTTATGGAGCTTCGGTCTTATTTCATAGGTCCTAAGATGGAGTTACGGTTTTTGTCGCACGATTATTGGGACCAAATCTTTGGACGATTTCGTACGTTTTTATTGAATAGTATTCGGGGACTTATAGGATTGTCGTAAAAGGTATGACGCAATTTTTTGTGCCAATCTTTCTTATGGATTAACTTATGTTGACTCTTCTATTTGTAGCGTATTGGTGGTACTTTATGAGAAGGCGCAGTGTCATGTCGTAGGGAAGGTCGGCAATGGTAATATTATAGACATTATAATGTGAAATTTGAGTATAAATTTTATCACTTTTCAACTAGTAGGAAGTACACCTTCGGACAAGAGATAATACGAAAAGAGCACAATGTCGATCAAATATCGGGAAAATGGTTCAAGTGCAGTACAAACGTACCATTGAACAGTATGGAATTGGATAAAAATAAAAAGTGAAGTAGGTGTCATTGCGCTTTCGATCAAAGAAAATTACATTGGGTATGGTCGGCGGTGCTTGGTCTTTCCTCGGGAGCCGGTGCGCCTGAGCTGTGTAAAATTCTTTCGCGCGAAACATATCGTTCTTTGTTCCCCAAATTGCGGCTGTCCCGGCGCGGCGGACACGTCCAGGTAATAACGCAATAAACCATTGAGAGCTTCCCCCAAGAAAAGCGATCGAGTTTTCCTTCAACCTTTCGAAGAGTACTCGTCCCGTGATTTTCGTGTATAGTGTAGCTTTTGTTGGAAAATAAACCTTATTATGTTGTGAGTGGTGTATGTTTTTGTTCGCCGGGTGGCGTCGAGGTGAGTGGCGTGCAATCGTTTGGGATGCTTGACCGCAGCAGCGTTTCCCGCGGTGCGCCCGCTACCCCGTGCCCGCCACTTTATGTAATTGAAAAACCGATGTGCACTTGTATCGAACACCCGCTAACAAATAACTCCTTTAAACTCATGAGATTGCTTAATATAGGAATCCGTTTGCACGTGAAGTTGTATCTTGTAATTTTATTAAGTATTACAGCCACTTCCACGAAAACCGTGGAACACTCGCCTTTTTGAATGTGTAAACAAATTGTTATTTATCCATATTCCAACCAATGCTTATATTGATTCACATTTGTGCTATTATAAAAAAATTACATTTACTAAAATGTATTATCGTGTACGTACATGTAATGCCGTTTGAAAAAAGCTTAATTATATCATTAATGAATTTCGTATTTACAATAAAATGTAAAAGAAAATTGGAATAAATAATTATAACGTAATCCTCAGCCACTACCTAAAGTTTTATCAAACTGAGTAGGTATTCCCTAGCGCGCCCGTCTGCATTGGGCTTAAACCATTAACTAATCCCCTTGCCCGCCTCTTGTGCCTAATGCATATCTAACAAAGCTTTCATTTCATTCCAAAATAAAAAAATAATACATCTCCATTCAGCACATACCTACCTCTCTAAAAGCTCCTTTGTGATATTCTGTCAACGTGACTCGCTTTTTGAATATAATACTTACACGGCTTTAAATCATATTCTGTTTTTCAATGAAATATTCCTCCCATAGCGCTTTTTGAACAAATAATTGTTTGCATAATAAGGTTGGAAAATTTCCCGAATGATGCGCTTAAACAATGAATTTTTATTATATTAATATTACGACGTTAGAGACGTAGAGTATGTAAACTCGAATTCCAACACAGATCAATTTTATTGAAGTTTATTTAATTTTACCAGTAAAATCATTTAATTTTGTATGTGTAGAATGCCTTACTGTCGACTTTGTAATGCAAGTTTTTCAATGAGTAAAAGATTGCTTAGTTAATTGCATCAGGCGCGATTAAAATAAGGCTAAGATATTCTAAACAATTAAAATAAATATGGATTATTTTTCATGGAATGTTATGGGAAACAATTTTCTAATTCAAATGTTCTATGTTGCTACGTGAAATAAAATTGAATAAAGTTTGCCGATCGTCAAATGTACATTATCATGCATATTTTGAAAAGATACAATATTCATACAAAACCTTTGGTCCTGATTGAAATCAAGAATCACGTTTTATACCGCGTTTAACATTTAACTAAACGTTTATGCTATATTCCGTTTAGACTCTTCACAATGGGTCAGTTGAGAATAAAAATGTGTTTATTATTCTGAATAACGGCGGGGGAAGCCCGGCAACTTCGTAATACTATTTGTTACTTACAACTCACGGGCGAACAAACTATGTAAGTCTAACTCAATGATCGAACCTAAAACGCGAAACTTCACAATAAGGGCCCGTTCACACTATCGACAAATTGTCTGCAACAACTTAAACATGAGAGTAATAACTAATTTCCAAGGTTATTAGTGTTTAGTTTGGAAATTAATTCTCCCACTGAGAAAGTATGGAATTAGTATTCTGGGAGGAACTAATTACTACGTTTCAAAAAAGCGAGTTCGATTTTAAATTCTTTAGATTGGGGAGAGAGAGGAGATCTTTGAAAAACCTACACGCCTTGGAATTCATAGAATAGCGAAGCGCTTGTTAAAACCCTTAGTTGAAGAGCGTGACAAGCAGACTATGGACTTAACCCTTCATAGTAGTGGATCTGATCGATAAAAGGGTTTATGTAGGACACAGCGATATAGAAAATCATAAGTAATGGGTAAATAGGTATGAGAGCCAGCAGCAAATTCTGAGTGCTGTCTGCTATTTGTTATTTTAAAAAAATATATTGACATTTATCAGTTTCCTTAACGTAAATATCCCCATCGCTGTATCCTCTTATCCGATCGCGGTGGAGCGCCGACAAAGCAAATTTTAATTAAGGGCGGCTTTTTGTCAACTGTTCCTTTTAATTTTGATGAATAAAGAAAATTATTTATTTCGCGGCGTTGGCGCTTACCGTGATTTATTCTACAAGTTAACTGACGGTTTTAAGGTATAGATCTCCCCGCGGGTATTCCTTTCATAATTTGTGAAGTTTGATGCATTACATTAATCTTGCCCTTAACGAAACTGGGTGAAGGCGGGCAATGAATTCTAAATGTGCAATGTATTTAAATTTAATAAGGTTTACGTTCTAAACTGAAACTTTGATAATAACATTTTATTAATTTATACTGTCTTATCACGGTGCTTTAAAAAATTTAATTTCATTAATCTTCCATGTAATATATTAATAATTATGTTTTCTTTTTGCAGGTATGTTTTTATCATGAAAGATCTTACTATAAATAAGGTAAATATTATAAGTGTGACATTTGGAAGTGTTAAACGATTACAGAGTTATGAAACTTGTAAAATTGATTCGTCGTAGAAGTTACAAGCGTAGCGATGTAGCCGAGTGGCACTGGCGTAGCGCCGACCCCATTCGTAGTAAATCTTTTAATCTCTTTACAATGGTCCAACGTCATAAATTTGACATCTGTGACTTTTTTATTACGATATTCGAAAACGTGTCCCTCCCCATGGTACGATAAAATCGTATTTTATGTGCGAGGCTCGCGTCAGTTCATTATTTTACTCCGTTTTATCTATTAAATTGATATAACGCTCCGATACTTATATACGAAAATCTATCCGACCGTTTTTTACACTGATCCATTTTGTTTATTATGAGCATAAATTGTTGAATTGCAAACGATAATATATTGTATTCAAAGAGAATATGCAGACGCATCGTGAATAAGAAACTCCGAAGCGCTATTGTTAAATCGATATTACCAAGATATTTTCTAATATACAAAAAAAATCTTTTGAACGGACAAAAAAGGCCTCAGGTTAATGTTCATATTGTGATTTCAATATATTTTCCTTCTCAAGTGGTCCTATTTAAGGTCGCAATGGCTGGGGTCATTCGATGAATAGATAATATCCATCCGGCGTTCCGAGACCCTACCGTGACTTGACGAATTTCGAAGAATTGCAAACACCGCTTCAATATCATATCTTACTATTATATCAATATACGGGTTTTCCTCAACAAATAATTTTAATGCTTACCTTACAAAATGTACATGTAATTTAAGACATAGCTGTAAAGTATAGGGTTATTATGTTGCAATTATTTAATCTTAAAATTAATCCGTTTGTAAGAACAACACATACGTATATTAAAACGATAACGAACTCGATAGAGGTGACTGTTCTACCTCATTAGTGAGATAAATTGTTATGTAACATCAAGCCTGTAATGGCCGAGGAGGTAGGCAAAAGAGTGTAGTACACTCCCACGTTTCACCAATTACGTTTACGTCCCATTGTGGAATAGGTGGTAAGCTCACTGTCATATGCTGCGCTCCACAAATAATTAATTACAATATGTGTTGAAAAATACAGAGATTATCGCTTACTTACCATTTTCATCGATTTTATAAATAATGAACTAGTTATAAACAAAGTAGCCGCATTAGCCGCAATCGTGAGCCGCGTTCGCGTATGGCATCGCCGGGAAGTCTGCCAAGACACGTGCCAAGTTGTGTGATCAGACTCCACCTACCATATACGACCCGCCCATCTTCATTCGCCGCTATCATTGTGTCCTCTATCGTAAGTTAATGAACGGCGTGAAAGACCGTCGTTCTACTGGATGAGTTTTAGAGGATACCGTACAAACGAATATTTCGAAAGGGATAATGATTACTGTGTTATATGTACGGATCGGATACATAATTTATGACAACCAAAAACGACTACATGTTTGAAAACATCAATTACTTAATAGATTCGTTCTAAAATATTCGTGAATCGTTAGTATTGTAAAATTATGTACTACGTAATTCAAAAGGACTTTGTAAAAATATACACTTTTTTTCAGAGATACTTTTCAAAAAAATACATATTTTTTTCTTATTATAACGAATAACAGGCAGAAAAAGAAACGTTAATGCAGAAATAATTAATTTAGATGTCGTTTGTAAACAATTTTATAATACAGGCAATTTCAGGAGGTAAATGTGGTTATACGCGCACGCTGACTGCCGCAAACGTCATTTATATTTTATTCATAAAATTTCATCTCACGGGCAGCGATCTACCGGGGAACTTACCGTGGGTAACAAAAATACACTCCCGGTTATTGCGACACTCTCTTAATGCTGATTTTTTCTTTTCTCCAAGTCGAGCACTTTATGCTCATCCTCGAAACTTTAGCAATCCACTTATATCAACCGTGAAACGCTAAGCAAATACAAAAAGTTTTCATGTTTAATCTGCACGCTTTAAGGATTTTCATTGAAATATCGCGCCCGTGGTTACTTTAAATAATCCGCGGGAGCATAATTTTTATTTATATACGATTTTAAGGTTATGCTTTGTACTCGAAAGATTTGCGGCTGAGATTCTGAATCTCTTGAGCGGTGCTTTCTCCGCGTATTTCCATATGAGTTTCGGGGACAATTTATTGTTGTACAACATTGTCGCTCTTCATAATGTTTTTCGAAAACTGTGTTGACATTTTTAACGGATAAATTTCTATATGTTGACCTACGAAGGTGTTATTAGCATACGTTTTCTTCTTATATACCAAGCATATGTTTTCTGCTTATAGCTATTAATAAACTTTATAGTTTTAGTAAGTAGGTACATACTCAGTTGTAGAACTATGTAGATGTGGGATTAATTTACGGTAAAATGTTAAAATGCATTGACGGAACCCCTGCGTTTTGTCTACTTCGATGAACTCAACATATAGGTACACGTTCACGGTTTGTAAGTTATGTAAAATATTTATTTCTGCTGTAAGTTGAATTCCAATGTGTATTGTGAACATCTAGTAAGCGTTGTATTTAACACATCTTACACGGTTGAACTGTAAAATGTCGTAAAATGTAGCCGCTTCGCGGGATTTATTTGTAGAATAGGTGAGTGAAATAATTTAATTCGTCCTCCTGCGATACCTTCATACATCCGCAGTCAACATTTTGGCGCGCTGGGAATTCTTATCTTCCGAACGCAGCACTTTGATTACGAAAGAAAGGAATATTTAAAGAAGCCTTCGCGTGCTTTGTGTTGTTTTCTGACATATGTGTTATTTATTTATGAAATATAAGCAAGTAACTACATTGTGAAGGAATCTGTTTGCCTTTAAAACAAGAGGAGAAATTCTTGCGAAGCAATGTTATAGAATACGCCGCAATTCACTCTAATTTTCTTAAACGCTTTTGAAACATTATGAATCGGAATATGTCTAAGTGTGTCCCGACTCTGCATCTTAAGGCCAATTTGCGTAAAATGAATATTGTGTAGCTCAATTTATAGTTCGACGCGTTCTATTACCCATTAACTGCGCTCGGCGGCTTGATATCATTGTTTATAAAACGAGGGTAGCCAAGGTGTCATTTTGACATCTGTCAAACCGCATCCATTAGCAAGATTTTCGCGATAGTATCTGTTCTTACCTATGTCAATAAACTTGGCCCCAAACAGAACGGATGACACCCGGACCTGGAGCCAAGTTTTCACTTGCCTGGAAGAAACTTATTCCGATCATTGGAATCGGGCCTGAATCGATCGCATCCCCTCATTGTCATCATTTATTCATCAGCCCATGAATAGTTAAATTCAATCGCGGACCAACAACCTGTTTGGTTAATGATATTGTAGTTATTTTGTCTTCTAGTTAATAGATCACTGTTGTAGTGTAGGTCGGATTTGATCCAACTTTTTTTTGTGCTCAGATCTCTGCGTGATACTGTAGTGGATACAACTTTGTAATTGAGAAAAATGCCGGACTAGGCGCACAACTAATGTTGGTGATTTGGTTGATCTAATTTGGAGCCGAGCAATGCGTTCTCGTACGTAGTGTAACATAAAACATTACTAGATTCGTTTCGTATATTGTGATTGCGACATTAAGTTTATGTATCGTAAGTATATTCTGATGAAAATAATAATGGTCCTTTAGAAATATGTTTTATAGTTGAAACCTAGATATATGTTTTATGCCATTGGAAGAAGTAGGTATCCAATCTAAAAATAAAATAATACCAAATCTCAGATTATTTGCATACCATAATGGCTTAGTTTAAAAGAGTCGCTTCATATTTGAATATAAATTGACGTAATAAAAATAATATTGCATATGTTACGTATTGGTATTTACATTCAATTGGAATAGATACTAAAGGCGATCATCTCAGTCTTCAGGTGTAGCGACTAGTTTGAAGAAAAAAGCATCACTCCAATACCCTAATCACTTCATGGCCCCGTCTATTTATGTATAGCGGCATTCAGCGGTCAAGTATTTGTGTGTGGAGCAAACACTCGTGTTGTGTGCCGATGTTGTCGAGTGCGCCCCAAAACAGTTGTGCTACATACAAATAACTATAAATATTACGTACACACATATTATAAACGGTATATAATTCGTTTTAAACAAAAATATTATTTTGTTTGGTTGCGTGCCTTGGTTGGTTCGTTTTGACTGCGTTGTTGGTCGTCTGGTTGCCAGTGCGACTGGCATAGAGAGGATTCGAATCTCGGGTCGGTCACGATTGGATTTAACTAGAATTGCTAGTAGTGGCTCCGAGTCGGGATTCGTGCCCATTGCATGGCAATAGGCTCACCACCTACTCCATGATGGGACGAAAACATAACTGGTTCCCAGTTTATTTTCTATGTATTTTCAAATATCTTTATTTATGTATGTATAAGAAGGAAATAATATTAATGTTATCAATAATTACAGTTGTCATTAAAAATAAATAATATATACTGCATCGAGAAAATGTTAATATTCTCTATTAAATCCCATTTTGATGAAGGTAAAAAGTTACACAGATATACATAAGTACGTGTATTAGTTGTGGTGTGGATACGCACAAACTTTTAACGTGTATGATACAAGCTTAGCTAAACGACAACCACTTAGGGGATACCGAAAATAAAGCTATGTATCCGGGATGCACATCCCATTCGCCGAATGGTGAAAGTGCGGTAAAGTTTACGATTACAGCTTTTTATGTAGTTCGCGAGAAGTATTAGCGAAGCGAGCACCACACTATAAAATCGAGACATTGACCGTAAATTTCGTCTCAACTAATTTCTGAGTACGCCGAATGTTACTATAATATCACCTGTATTGAAGTACACACAGAGATTTACCGGGTATTGGTTAAGATATCTGTAGTTGCAAATATTGTACATTCTTATGTAACTATCAAATACCCTTTACAATTTAAAATTAATCTGTAACTATCATAAATTTAATCGTTTTGTCATAAAGAAATACATAAAATGGCTCAAATAAAATTACCTATAAATGTTATTTCTGGTCCTATAAACAGGATTGTTATAAACAATGAAATAATATTGAACGAGTCAGAGAGCTAAGCTGTTGCTGTAATTGAATGAAAATAGCTGCGTTCTACAAATAATACACTTCGTCTTCGGAGCGTCTATCCGCTATTGCGAGTGCAGAACTGCTCGGATGAATACAATGTTAGAAAAAGACTCAAAAGGCATACGCAAAAGAATATTTTTTTATGCAGTGTACTTTAAAAAGAAAAACAAGATAAGATTCAAATTATAAATGTAAGTAAATAATGTTCATTTTATTCTTATTTTAAATCGTTTTTTTAAGCGAAATAAAACTTGAAAAGAAAAATATTCTCTTGCGACGCTAATTCATAGTAATTATCTGGTGTTAATTTCATTTTTAAAATTAAAACAATAGCACTCAACATTTTTTTTAAATAAGTCAATATTTTTTTTTAATAATTGCATTTTACGTTGTTGCTTAGGTATACTACGCTCTAAGTAGTCATACGAGCAATACTAGTCAGTGTATCTTTGAAAATATTATGTATGCAAGAAAGAATTATTTAACTGAGGTAAATAATAAAGTAATTATAATACAAGAAATGAAGATAAATTGGCTATATCGCGCATTCTCTTAAGTAAGGTGTCTCACTCCTTTGAGGAACTGTATTTGTTTCTACAACAAAATACCAAAAGAAGTAATTTATCTCTCAGATAAAAAGTTTAAATCCATTATCTAAGTAAATCATCCTAAAAAAACCTATCACAAAGTCCGTTATTAT